>PITA01017797.1:31820-42383 GCA_004023965.1 Spilogale gracilis | reverse complement strand
CCCCTCCCCCCCCACCCCACACACATACCAGGGCCGAGCCCTGTCTCACCAGGGCCAAGACTCTTACTGCACTAGAGGAAAAGATTATAGTCCCCATTTCACAGATGAGGAAATTGAAGTTCAAGGGACAGCACTGTTATTTTATCAAGTTTATAGGAAGAATTTGAGGTATAATTCAAAAGGTTTCCCATGTTCACCAAAGGTGTCACTACATAGTCACCAAAACCCCACATCCCAAGAACCACATGGGGTCCCAGTGACCCCGGGGTGTCCGGAGCTCTAGTCTCGTCTCACTGCTCACTCAGCCCCTCCTTTCCTACTCTGTAATGCAGAGCCTTTAATGCTTGGACTCTGAGGGCCCCCCAACTTACCGCAAGTGGGGGACAGAACCATGGCCGCCATCCTCTGACTCAGACAGAGAACCTGGGAGCACCTCGTCTCGTCCCCACAATGCACGCAGGCCAACTTCTGGAAGAAACGGGAAAACAGGAGGCTTCTCAGCCTCTCTCCCTCTCCAGGCTACTGAGGACGAACCTGCCTCAGCCTGCCCACCGTGTCTTCCTTCAAAATGCAAGTGGGATCTCCAATCCTGGGTCTTTACTTTGCTTGTAAGGTGATGAATGCAGAGAAAGAGAAGGAAAAATTTGTCCTCTTCGGTCCTACCCAGTATGAACAGCGCGTGCCTGCGCCGCCCCCTTTGAAATGCCCAGCCTCACGGAGTCTCAGGACACATTCTTCCCGTCCACGTGGTTGTCACACACACATTCCCAGCTACAACCCTTTACCAGCTGGACACGCTGGCACCTGTCTCCCATTAGTCTTTTGACCTCCAGTTCCACCACCCTCGGATGACGTCAGAGGGCGTGGGGATGACCCTCACTGTGTGACGAGTCTGTCCCCATCCACACTGGTCCCATCTTCCATTGGCACCACCCTAGACTCTGTCATCAGCTGACCCTGCTCTACCGTCTAGAACAGCTCAGACATGCCTCTCGGAACCCAGCCTCCCCAGCCTTGTCCTTGTTCACTCGGTTTATCTTGACCACACAAAGGACTCAGTCCATCCTCTCTCCTGCTTCCTCAGGCACTCTGTGTTGTCACCTCATGCTTCCCCAGCTTGGATTTCACGACGCCTGGCTTACACACTTCCCTGTGTCTCCACCCACCTTCTCGGCTGCCCAGCAGCACTCCCACCAGGTGCGATTCCAATCCTCTGCCCTGTGGCAGTGCCTGGGCAGAGCTGAGATGCTGCCGCCCCTGAGCAGACACGGTCAGCAATACGCAGAGCCCTTGACCCTGTGGGGCATCCCGTAAGTCAGTGCAGCTCCCTACCCGTGCACCTGCTCTCATCTCTTCACACACCACATGCCCTCGGCTCTTCCCTCCAGGGGATCCAGCTTCCTAGATGGCACTTGATGCCCCAAGCCTCCACCCGCCTGCATCAGGCTGACCTGCATGACAGGAGTACCCCGGAGGTGACTCGGAGAGGAACCGAGGCCTCGCTCCATCAGTGGCACTGGCGTGCCAGCCTGGGAGCCAGAACCTCATCAAAGTCCCTGAGCCAGAACCTTCCAGCTAAGCTGCCTGAGTTCCTAAACCACAAAAACCTCGAGACGACACATGATCATTATTATCTTCAGTCACCGAGGTCTGGGACAACCCGTTAGGGGGCAACGGCTAACCACCACATCCTTGTTCTCGGCGGCTGGTCCTGCCTCCGACTTCTCAGAGTAATCTTCATGAGGACTCCACCTGCCGGCGCTGCCCCCCGTCCAAGGCCACATGCACCAAGGCTCCTGCCCTCCCTCCAGTTACAAAGCCAGAGCTGCCCCCCTTCGGTATCAGGCCCGGCTCTGCGGCTCTGTTCTGAGCTCTGGCCCGCCCGCTGTCTCAGAAGCTGCACACAGTGGGCCGTCTCCAGCCTGCCCTGCCCTTCCAGCTCACCCGCTCTACTGGACCCTTTCTTACACCATGGAAACCCAATGCAGTGTTTTTCAGCAGTGAAATAAATCTATCTTCAGGGCAGTTTTCTCTCGGTTACTACCCAGCCTCTCTCTCTCTGATTACAGGCAAAGGGTCTTGCTCTCCGACTCATTTCCTTGCACCCCCCCTGCCTCAGCCCAGGACACGCTGGTTTTCACCACTACCATTTTCAAGGATACGACCCTTGCGGGAACCACCAGTGATCTTGTTCATAATAACAAAGATGTACACGGCAACCACGCTGATACCAGTTTTCACCTGTCGGATCCTCAAAGACCTAGCGGACCATGTCTCCTCTTGGCAAGTCTGTCTGCAAAGGCACTCAAACTACTGGGGCATAATTCCTAGGGAAGGAAAATTGCCACCTGCAAGCAAAATGCAGCAACATTTACACCTTGCCTTCCAAGCACACTTCTAGGAACCTATCTTAGGATACACAAATACTAAAGGACAAGGACACAAATACTAAAGGACATGGGTGCAAAGATTCAACCTGGGCTTATTTAGAATATCAAAGGACTGAAAACAATGGACCATCAATAGGGAATAAGCTCAATGAACTAGGGAATACCCACAGAATGAAGAAACTCGCAGCCAAAAAAGAAAGAGATGATCTCTAGGTACTGATAGACATTCTTATCTCCAATAAATTTAATTGGAAAAAAAAAAAAGGTTCAAAGCATTACTGACATTTCTTTTTTTATAAAAAGGGAATGAATGCCTCCTTTCCCTGGAGTTAGGGAATCAAATATAACCCCATAGAACCAGCTTCTTGAGGTCTCTACGTGTGCCCTCCTGGCACCCAATAAAGGGTGCTCAGTGCGCGCAGGGAGGGGAAGCTGGGACACTAAGGGTTTGGGCCAGGCGGAGAGAAAGCGTTCAGGGCATCTTTGTCTCCTGGGCCTGTGTGGAAACAGATTAACGCCCCCTGCCCCAAAGGTGTCCAGACCCCACTCCTCAGAATCTGTGAATGTGTGAGCTTCCATACACAAGGGATTGTGTAGCTGTAATTAAGGTAAGGCTCCCGAGATGGCGAGAGCATCCAGGATTATCCGTGTGAGTCCAAGGCCATCGCAAGAGTCCTTACAAGAGGGAGGTGAGAAGGTCAGGTCAGAGAAGGAGCTGTGATGATGGCAGGAGTCAGAGAGAGACTGGAAGCTGCTACTCACGGGCTCTGAAGATGGAGGCAGAAGCCACAAGCCAGTGCAGGCAGGTGGCCTTCATGAGACGGAAAAGACACGGAAAAGGAGTCTCCCCTAGAACCTCTAGAAGGAATGCAGCCCTGCCCACCAGTGAGGATTTCTGCCTTCCAGAATGGCAGGAGAAGAAATCTGTGTTGCTGCGAGCCACTGAGTCTCCAGTCATTTGTTAGAACAGCCACGGGAAAGGAATATAGCCTCTCACATCCAGCCTTCCCTGGGGCTTGGAGTAGGCCAGCAGACCCAGACAACTGCTATGGAGCCTCCTTCCTTTCTGCAGGGAGAGGGTGTCTCCTTTCTCCCCACTAGGAAGAGCCCAGTCACTGAGCTGAGCAGGGAGGGGGCTGGGATCCAGCCGCTCGCAGAGCTCCCAGAGGTAAAGCAGGCTGAGCAGGTGCCCGGAGCACTTTTAGGTGCCGAGGACCCCATGAAGCAGGTGAAATCTCCGAGGAGGGCAGAGGGGTCTGTGCTCAGTTTAGAGATCCAGTGACTCCTGCAGCTGGATATATGTTAGTGCTGGAAGAAGTTCAGAGAGGATGGGCTACCCTATACCAGTGCTGCCCAGCGGAACTTTCAGGGATGACACAGATGTCCCCTACCTCTGCTCTGTCCAACTGGCAGCTGCAGCCACATGTGGCTACTGAGCACTGGAAATGTGGCCAGAAGGACTGAAAAAAATGAAACCTTGATCGTATTTCTCATTGGTTTCATTGAAATAGCTATAGGTGATTTGTGGCTCCCGCAGTAGGCAGGGCAGCTGTGGACTACTCAGGCCTGACTTCTTCCAGGATGCGGAGGAGGGGGCCTATGAGTGGCAAAGTAGGATGAAGGTGTAGGCCTGGGTGAAGGGGAGGCTTGCGGGTTCGCATGCACAGGAGCTGGGGCCAAAGGAAGGACCCGGTATCATCTGACAAATACAAGCACGAGAGAAAGCATCATTGCATTTTCTCAGTTCTAAACTCCCGAGTCTCCTCTTCCCACGTCTTTCCTACTCCACAACCACTCTCCAGGCTTAGGGAACCATCATCTTATCCTTAAACTTCCTCCTACCACCTCTTGCCTCTTAAGAGTCTTCCTTCTGAATCCTGAAGTCCAGTTAGCCCACAGGCTAGGCCAGAGGTGAATCACATCCTCCCAGTGCTCACATCGCTACCGTGTCTCTCCCTGATCCTAGAACAGAGTCCAATCTAAGACCTGACCTGGTCCAGCCCACCTTGCTCTGCGCTCTGCACTAGGCTGTCTTGGCTCAGCCATTCCTGTCTCCCCAACTCATGGAGCACCCAAGGCTCTCTCCTGCTTCAGGGGTTATCATCATGCAGCTCCCTTTGCCTGAAATGCTCTCTTGAAAATACTCCCTCGCTCCAGCAACTCTACAGCTAGCTAAAGCTGACCCCAACCTCAGTTCTTAAGGTAAATATCAGCCCTTCTCAAGAAGGCTTCCCTCTTGCCTCAGTTGACTTCTGTGCCAAGCTCTCACATCACTCCTGTCATTAGTTGTTTAAAATCACAATTCCTGGGGGTCTGGATGGCTCAGTCGGTTAAGAGTCTGCCTTCGGCGCAGGGGATGATCCTGGAGTCCCAGGCTTGAGCCCCACATCTGGCTCCCTGCTCAGTGGGGAGCCTGCTTCTCCCTTTGCCCCTCACCCTGCTCGTGCTCTAATAAATAAAATCTTAAAAAACATTAATCATATCACAATTCCCTATTGGAATGTAAGTTCCATGGAGGCAGAATAAGGTCAATTTGGCTCTCCCAGGTCTCCATCATCTGACCCAGAGCCTGGCTCATGGAAACGATGAGCCATGCTGGTTTATCTAGAGCCATGCTGGTTTATCTAGAACCATCCTGGTTTGAATGCTCAATGTCCTGAATCCCGGCAAGCCTCTCAGCCTCAAACAAACAAAGAGGGTTGGTTGCCATAAATTGTGCACTCAAAGAATATCTGTTGCATGACCAATGGACATTCTCCACCAGAACATTACAGGAAATCAAGAATAAAAATGGGACACACATGCACCCATATATATAATTAGTAAAACCCAACCAAAGAAGACTACTTAACAGGGATCCTGTGTAATGTGAATCACCAGATCATTATTTCAGTAAAGTTTCTTTTTTTTTTTTTTAAGATTTTATTATTTATTTAAAAGAGAGCAAAGTGAGAGAAATCACACAGGGAGAAGGAGAAGCAGACTCCCACCTAAGTGGAGAGCCTGATGTGGAGCTCGATCCCAGGACCCTGTGATTATGACCCGAACCGAAGGCAGATGCTTAACCAATGAACCACCCAGGTGCCCCTATTTCAGAAAAGTTTTAAGAAATCAAGTTAATTCCTGCCAGAAGACAAGGTAGAGAGCCCTACCTTCAACACACAAGTTGCTGGATATTTCTCTAAATAATTTTAAATCTCATTATGAAAAAAAATTCCACTGCTGGTCAACTGAATTTTAAATTTCTGTTACTAACAGAAAGAAGTTCAAAGTATTTTTTCCCCCGGATGTCCCTATAGTTTGAATCCTTGTGGAGAATTTTTAGGGCTTTAGAAGTCAAATTGAATGGGCCTGAGAAATGCTGCTGAGAAGTCCTGCTAAACTTTAGTGGGATGACTTGTATTTTATATATTTATGCTTATATATAAAATCCTGAAATTTTAGTAGTATGGAAGGCAAAAAAATCTGTATTTCTCTACCATTACACACATTTAGTGATATACATATTTGTTTAATGTGTAACCACACTTACCTTAGTATCTTTCCTTTGAACATAATCCATCAAACATACAAATACTTTTTCTTAAGAGACCCTCACTCTTAGCGGGTCTTTGTGTTTACAGTCTGCATAGAGGGAAGCCCATGAACAGGTCCTCTGCACAGTGGAGGCTGCTGGAACCTCTTAAAAGTTCCTTAGGGTCCTCACCTGGTCAGACGGAAATCCACGGATCAGTGAGACTGGTGAACTCTGAGGCCAGTAGACCTTGAAGCTGATTTTAACACAAACTTGAGCTCAAGAGATGCTTTTCTTGTCTGGGGGAAAAAAAAAGCCACAGAGGTTATTTTTGAGGCCTTTCCATAGGGAGTAATATAGTTCATGGATAAACAGACCACCCATTCATCTTTTATTTATTTATTTATTTATTTCATTTACTTAAAGTGTACATGTTGGAGGTGACTGCATTTACCTGATTCCCATCCAGCCATCTGCATCCCAAGTGGAAGAAAGCAATGTCCTGCCCTGTGTGTGCATTTGACTTGCTCAACTCATCTGGCTGGATAAAGACTTTATGGTGACTACATACACTTCATTATTTTTTTAAATTTTTTTAAAAAATTATTTATTTATTTTAGGGGGGTAGGAGCAGAAGGGGAGGGCGAGGGAGGGGGAAAGAATCTCAGGCAAACTCTATGCTGAACAAGGAGTCCTTCGGAGGGCGGCTGGATCCCAGGACCCTGAGATCCTGACTCGAGTAAAAACCAGGAGTCTGAAGCTTAACGGACTGAGCTACCCAGGCGCTCAAGGGACTCCAGCCACTTTAAACAGGGCTTGTCACTTAGGGAGCGGTAAGTGACTCAGCTGACTTTGAAACAATTTCCACGGTTGACTCAAGACTTCAGAGATTTTGCGGGCCCTCGAGCAGGATTTCCCGACCCCGACACTACTGACAGTGCATCGTTGTGTGTGTGGGGGGGTCTGTTCCGTGCACCGTAAGATGCTGAGCAGCATCCCCGGCCTCCACCCGCTAGAATCTAGTTGCGCCTCCCCACACCCCCTAATAGTACAACCAAAACAATGCCTCGAGACATTGCTCAAAGTCCCCTGCGGGAGCAAAACCACCCCCTAAGAGTGGGGGGGTGGGCGGCGGTGTCCGGAGTTGGGAGGAACAGCAGCTCGGGACCGACCTGAGGAAACAGCCCAGGGGACGAAACGGGGCTCCAGCTGGGGACCGAGAGGCTCGGGGATACCAGAGCCCGTGACAGGGAATGCCCGCGGCCCGTGCCCCTCCCTGGGCGCCTACCGGAAGCCCCGGGCTGCCCGCCACGCACCGAGCGCGGCCCCTCGCCCCGAGGCCAAACATACCACATGAAGCTGTCCCGCGCGGAGACCTCACAACCCACGCAGCAAACCACCCGAGGCTGCTTCCACGGCACCGCCCCACGCTTCCGCTTCCGGTCTCGGGCCGGCCGCCTCGCTCCCCAGTTCCGGTCTCTGTCGAGCCGCCGCGGAGAGTGACATTTAAGGACTCTGGGTTGGATCTGGCGGGGTCGACCTCTGCGTATCGCAGCCTCGGGCGAGGATCTCTAGTTCAATGAGTGAGGGCCCCACGGCCTCCGGCGGGGTCCGCACCGGGAACCGAGACCAGTCCTAGGGGCGGGGCTGTGGGCGGTGCCAGGCATCCGGGCGGAGACTAGTTCTGGGGGTGGGGCTGAGGGTGGGGAAGCAGGACGGCCGGCGGGCAGGTGGATGGAGACAAGCTCTGGGGCGTGGCAATGGGCGGGGTCGTAGTCGAGGCGAGGTATGGTGGGCGGAGACCAATTCCAGGGGCAAGAGTGTGGTTGGAATAGGCCTGGCGGGCTGGAAGGTGGGAGGAAATCAGCTCCAGGGGTGGGGCTGGAGGCGGGGCTTTACCTGTATCCCTAGACTGCCCTAGCAGCGGGATGCACGGAAACTTTTCTGGGATCTTTTCTCCACGTACACACAGCCTCGAACAACGCTAAAGAAGGACGTGTACGTACTTAGGGCTTTTAATTTTTTGTGCATGTTTGCTATCTTAATTTCTTTAAAAATGGATTATATACACACACGGCTCTACAACTTGCCTTAGAGATCTAAAGCCATTTTTAAGAATTTGGGGGAGACAGGGAGGGTACTAGATCATAGATACACATATAGGAAAACTTCGAAAAGCAATACAAAGGGGTGCCTGGGCGACTCAGTCATTTAAGCGTCTGCCTTTGGCTCAGGTCATGATCTCTGGTCCTCGGACAGAGTCCCCGGTGGGGCTCCCTGCTCAGCAGGGAGTCTGCTTCTCCCTCTCCCTCCGCCTGCCACTCCCCCTGCTTGTACTCTCTCTCTCTCTGGGTCAAATAAATAAAATCTTTTAAAAAAGATGCAAAGTTAGTAAAATATCCTCACTCCCAGCACTGTCTCCCAGTCCTTTGCCCAGAGATAAACATCCTTTCCTCCCCTATCCTTTTAGATATAGGTGTATAGGTATGCATGTGTTTATGCTCAATCCCAAGAGGGATGTCAGCAAGCAACAGCTGAAACTGATCCCATGCATCTGAATCTACAGAAAAGAGATTTAAATTTCTGGTGGAGAGGGATAAACCAGTGATGAACTGATAGAAAAAAATAAATACTGATAGGAAAAAAGAGCATTTCACCATTTAAAAGGTCAAAAGAAAAAATGAGAAAGAAAACATATTCATAATATTCTGCCTGGCATATCAACAGATAAGATTCATATGTCATAAAGCGCTAAACATTTATGTACTAAAACAATAGACATCGAATTTTGGTGTCTCCTAATTCATTAAATAATTATATTGGATAAGAGAAATTATGTTTTAAGTATGCAAAGGAACTACATACAATTTTTTCAGAGAAATTATTAGAGAAAAGTCAAAAGCTGAAAAATAAAAACACTGTATAAGGAGCTAATTTAGAAATGCAGAGTTACAATTTACAATACAGAACTTGTTTCTGAGAGTCAGAAAAGAGTGAAGGGGATAGCTTTTCATTATAAGGGTCTAAGTATTATTTAAGATATAGGCATATAGACAGACACACACACATGCATACATGTACAGAAGCCTGACTTTGAATTCCAACGGGATCATCAAACCATAAGAAGAATTTATAAAAGTGATTCACTTTGCAAAAACAGGATATATTTTGGAAAACTTCAGTCTTCAGGCATAAAACAGCTATAATCATCCTTGTGGAAAAATGAATAGACCATTACTTTCCAATGTACAGGATGATAAGCATTTTATGCACATCACTCCTGAGTATTTTTACAGCAAATCTATAAGGAAGATGCTATTATCTATCTACATTTTACAAATGAGGGAATTGATAGCATATTGCTAAAATTTTCATGTTTCATAGAAATCCTACTATATATTATCTAATTTTAAAATTGTTTATTGAATTCTCTTTTCATTAAATATGTGTTATTCTAACAGGTAAGCAAAGAATATATAAAAATGACTTAATAAAACTACAGTTTTCTTTGGATATAGTTAAGTATAGCAATCCCTTTATTATTTTTCTGCTCTCTGCCTCACATCTAGGAAGATACCTAAAGATTTACTAGAAAAATCGATTATTATTTAAGAATTAAGAAACTCCCATATCATATGCAAATTTCCTGAACACCACAAAAAGCCATTTTGGAAAAATAGTTAAAAGAAGTCAAGGAACTGTACTCGAGGAACTACAGAACACTCATGAAAGAAATTGAAGAAGACACAAAAAGATGGAAGAACATTCCATGCTCATGGATTGGAAGAATACACATTCTCAAAATGTCTATACTGCCCAGAGCAATCTATACTTTCAATGCCCTTCCGATCAAAATTCCACCAACATTCTTCAAAACGTTGGAACAAACAATCCTAAAATGTATATGGAATCAAAAAAGACCCCGAATTGCTAAGGAATTGCTGAAGAAGAAAAGCAAACCTGGGGGCATCTCATTACCTGACTTCAGGCTTTATTACAAAGCTGTGATTACCAAGACAGCATGGTACTGGCACAAAAACAGAGAAATAGACCAATGGAACAGAGTGGAGAGTCCAGAAATGGTCCCACAAATCTATGGGCAAATCATCTTTGACAAAGCAGGAAAAAATATCCAGTGGAAAAGACAGTCTCTTCAATAAATAGTGCTGGGAAAATTGGACAGCTACGTATAGAAGAATGAAACTAGACCATTCTCTTACTCCACACACAAAGGTAAATTCAAAATGGATGAAAGACCTCAACGTGAGGCAGGAATCCATCAAAATCCTGGAAGAGAACATAGGCAGTAACCTCTTTGACATTGGCCACAACAACTTCTTTCAAGACACGTCTCCAAAGGCAAAGGAGACAAAAGTGAAAATGAACTTCTGGGACTTCATCAAAATAAAAAGCTCTGTACAGCAAAGAAAACAGTCAACAAAACAAAGAGGCAACCCACAAAATGGGAGAAGATATTTGCAAATGACACTACAGACAAAGGGCTGGTATCCAAGATCTATAAAGAACTACTCAAACTCAACACCCAAAAAGAAGATGAACACATCAAAAAATGGGCAAGAGACATGAAGAGGCACTTCTCCATAGAAGATATACAAACGGCTAACAGACACATGAAAAAATGTTCAGCGTCACTAGCTA
>PITA01017797.1:0-31720 GCA_004023965.1 Spilogale gracilis | reverse complement strand
ACTTTGGAAAACAGTGTGGAGGTTCCTTAAAAAATTAAAGATAGAGCTACCCTATGACCCTGCAATCGCACTACTGGGCATTTACCCCAAAGATACAGATGTAGTGAAAAGAAGGGCCATATGTACCCTAATGTTCATCGCAGCAATGGCCACAATCGCCAAACTGTGGAAAGAGCCAAGGTGCCCATCAACAGATGAATGGATAAAGAAGATGTGGTACATATATACAATGGACTACTACACCTCCATCAGAAAGGATGAATATCCAACTTTTGTAGCAACATGGACTGGACTGGAAGAGATAATGCTGAGTGAAATAAGCCAAGAAGAGAAAGTCAAGTATCACATGGTTTCACTTACTTGCGGTGCATGAGGGGTAACCTGGAGGACAGTGGGAGAAGGAAAATGTACATTGTTGGAGGAAAGAATAAA
The DNA here is from genome assembly GCA_004023965.1 of Spilogale gracilis. Classification (NCBI taxonomy): domain Eukaryota; kingdom Metazoa; phylum Chordata; class Mammalia; order Carnivora; family Mephitidae; genus Spilogale; species Spilogale gracilis. Next base: position 31,288 of record PITA01017797.1, on the reverse strand, counting down.
GAAAATATGGTGTGTTCATACAACAGAGTATCATTCAGTCTTAAAAGAGGAGATAATCCCGTCATATGATACAACACGTGGGGACCTTGTGAGCACCATGCTAAATGAAATGAACCAGTTACAAAATGATAAATACTATAGGATCCCACTTATATGAGGACTCTAAAGAAGTCAAACTCATAGGAACAAAGTTAAATGGTGGGTGCCAAGGGCTGGGGGTAGGGAGTGATGGGGAGTTGTTCAGCGTGTGTAGAAGCTTCTGTCATGTGGGCTGATTGCGGGTGGTTCTAAGGCTCTGTTGCAGGACTATGTGCATGTGGCTAATAATATTGTAATGTATACTTGACAATTTTTGTCAGGATGAGTTTTATGTGATGTGTCTTCTTTCCATGAAAAAAATATTTTGATAAACATAATATCCACTTCTAATATAGAACTCACAGAACGGAAAGACCTTCCTTAATTTGGAAAACATTAAATGGGCATTAAAACTTGGAGTTTCCTGGGGCTGCCATAGCAAAGTCTTGCAGACTGGGCGGCTTAAACAACAGAAATTTATTTTCTCACAGTTTGGAGGCTAGAATTCTGAGGTCAGTGTGTCACCAGAGTTCGTCCATTCTAAGGATCACAGGGAAGACTGTTTCGGGCTTTGGTCCTCAGCTTGTTGGTAGGTCCTCAGCTTCTTGGTAGTTGTCTTCTCCCTGTGTCTTCACCTGGTCTTCCCTCTGTCCACAATTCTGTCCAAATTTCCTCTTCTTATAAAGATACCAGTCATTTGGATTAGGGTCTGCTCCATTGACCTCATTTTAACTTAATCACCTCTATAAAGACCTTATCTTCAAATACAGTCATGTTCTGAGATACTGGGAGTTAGGGCTTCAACATGGGAATTGTGGAGGGAGGGAGTGGTGCACACTTCAGCCCCAAGCAATCACTAATGGTTAAGGACTGGAACAACTCCCAATCTGTGTGAGACCAGGACAAGGATATCTGCAGCATCAATAATGTTCCTAATGACAGAATCATCTGCCCAGGAAATCCTGGAGGTCCTACTCACAATTTGATTTCTATTTTATTTATTATGTATGTATTTATTATTTTTTAAAGATTTTATTAATTTGACAGAGAGAAACAAAGTTAGAGAGGGAACACAAGCAGGGGGAGTGAGAGAGGGAGAAGCAGGTTTCCTGCAGAGCAGGGAACCTGATATGGGGCTCAATCTGGGGACTCTGAGATCATGGCCTGAGCTGAAGGCAGGGGCTTAACGACTAAGCCACCCAGGCACCCCATCACCCTTCGATTTATAATCTGTAAGCTCATTATGGTGACTGCATACAAGACCAATACATAAGTAGCTTTTTCTACTTGAAGATAACACATTGAAAATATAATAGACCAAAGGAACTCCTTTATTAGACCAACAAAAACATGAAAAATATGAAGCAAAAACTTAAGAACTATCCAATAGGAAAAAAAGAGAGAAATACCCAAGTAGTAAAGGAAAAAATGTGACTTCCGGTTTGGGAAAAGATGGTATAGATTCACTTTTCCCTCTCTCTCCCACTAAATGTAATCTAAAGCCTTGGAAATAATTCAACAAATAATTTATGAAGACTAAAAGACGGAAAGAGGAGGTGGACTGGCTAAGGACCTCAACACTTGAGGAATGACACAGTAACAAGTTCCTTACATTTTATTAAAATTTTCCATTTACCTAATTCTGATCACCAGCAATGCCTGCAGCTTGGAATCACCAACAGACCCAGGAAAAATAAAAGTCCTTAGACAAGCACATTCTCTCTAGCTACAGGGTCAGGTCACAGAAAATTCAGCAGGACAGAAACTTTTTTTGCCATACCTACCGTACTCCACACCATTATAATGGTAAAATCTATGTGGTAAGTATACAGGCATTCACTGTAAAGTTCTTTCAATTGCTGTATTCTTTTTAAAATTTTTTTATTAGTTTTTATTTTTTCCATAATCCAGTAACCGTATCCCTCCTCCCTGACCCCCTCAACAGGCCTCAGTTTGTTTCCTGACATTAAGAGTCTCTTATGGTTTGTATCTTTCCCCAGTCCCATCTTGTTTCATTTTTCCCCTCCCTACCCCTCACGACCCCTTGCCCTGCCTCTCAAATTCCTCAAATCAGAGATCATATGATAATTGTCTTTCTCTCATTGACTTATTTTGCTCAGCATAATACCCTCCAGTTTCATCCACACAATTGCTATATTCTTGAAAATGTTCATAATAAAATCAAAATCTAAAAAAATGTACTAATATAATTGGAAGGAAAAATAGAGGGGTCCAAAATTATAACTGGGGACTTCAACAGCACCCCTCAGAAATTTACAGCACTACTAGACAAAAAGTCAACAAAGATATAGAAGAACTGAATAATGTCATTAAATATCAGTATCCAATTAACATTTGCAGAACACTCAGTTGGCATTTATAGGACACGTCCAACAACAGCTGATACATATTCTTATCAAGTTCCCATGGGACATCCACCAAGATAGAACACATACTGGGTCATAAAACAAGTGTCAACAAATTCAAATAAGTTGAAATCATACAAGGTATATTCTTTTACCATAATAGAACCATTCTTGAATCAACAACATAAAGAACAAGAGAGTCTCCAAATAACTGGAAATTAATCAGCTCATTTATAAATAAAATGGTTCAATAGGCACTCACAAATGAAATTCTAAAAAAGATGAAGTTACATCAATATGGATTAAATAAGTCAATCAGAGAAGCACAATTATATGGTTTCACTCATATGTGGAGCATAAGGAATAGTACAGAGGACAATAGGGGACAGGATGGAAAACTGAATGGGAAGAATCATTGAGGGAGACAAACCATATGAGGGTCTTGACTCTAGCAAACAAACTGAGAGTTGTGGAAAGGGTGGATGGATGGGGTAACTGGGTGATGGGAATTAAGGAGGACACGTGATATAACAAGCACCATGTGTTATATTTAACTAAAGAATCATTGAACATTATGTCAAAAACTAATGATGTACTATACTGTGGCTAATTGAATTTAAATAAAAAAGATGCAAATAATATAACATATCAAAATTTGTGGCATGTAGATAATGCAGTGCCTAGAGGGAAATTTATAGCACTAAAATGCTTACATTAGAAAAGAAATGTCTGCAATCATTAATCTAAACTCCCAGCTCAAGAAATTTTAAAAAGAAGAAAATAAATTCAAAACAATCAGAAGTAGTGCTTGCTTCGGCAGCACATACTTTCAAAGCAATCAGAAGTAAGGTAATAAGGACAATAATAACATCAATAAATTCTAAAACAAATGCAATAGCTAATATGAAAAATGATAAACATTAAAAAGGAAATAAAATCCATGATTAAATAAAATAAGCTGTGTTTATCAATGGTTTACATTATTGTAAAGAATTTATTTTCACTCCAAATATTTGCTTCAATGTAATAGAGTTAGAATGGAACCATAATGTAATTTTTATTTTTATTTTTAAAAAAGATTTTATTTATTTATTTGAAATAGAATGAGAGTGAGAGAGAGTGAGAGTGAGAGCACAAGGAGGGGGAGTAGCAGGCAGAGGGAGAAGCAGACTCCCTGTGGGGCTCAATCCCAGGACTCTGGGATCATGACCTGAGCCAAAGGCAGATTTAACCAACTGAGCCACTCAGGTGCTCCCGTAATGTAATTTTTAGAAGAAGATGTTGATTCTCAAATTCACAAGTGAAATTTTTCTTTTTTTCTTAAATATTTATTTATTTATTTTAGAGAGAGAGAGAGAAGGCACATATACATGGGTTGTGGAGGGGCAGAGGGAGAGAATCTTCAAGCAGACTCCCCATTGAACTCAAAGCCCCACATAGGGTTTGAAGTGGAGCTCTATCCTAGGACCCCAAGATCATGATTTGAGCCAAAATCAAGAGTTGGATGCTTAACCGACTGAGCCACCCAGGTGTCCTGGAAGTGAAATTTTTCAAAGAGAAATAAGAACTTTTTTTTTGGCAGGGGGAAATGGATAATAAGGGAAGCTATGAAAAAAGTAATATAGCACAACATTCTCTAAAGTTCTTTGTTAAGAAAAATCCAGCAAATTGAAGAGGGATATGCAGATTCCAGAAACAACCCCTTGTATATATGGAAGTTTGGTATTTGATAAATTTAGCATTTCAAGTAAGTTGGAAAATGATTATTTAAAATTGAGGAGAATGGAAGACATACAAATGGCTAACAGACACATGAAAAAATGTTCAGCGTCACTAGCTATCAGGGAAATTCAAATCAAAACCACATTGAGATACCACCTTACACCAGTCAGACTGGCCAAAATTAATAGGACAGGAAACAACAGGTGCTGGAGATACTGTGGAGAAAGGGGAACCCTCTTACACTATTGGTGGGAATGCAAGTTGGTGCAGCTGCTTTGGAAAACAGTGTGGAGATTCCTCAAAAAATTAAAAATAGAGCTACCCTATGACCCTGCAATTGCGCTACTGGGTATTTACCCCCAAAGATACAGATGTAGTGAAAAGAAAGGCCATATGTACCCCAATGTTCATAGCAGCAATGGCCAGAATTGCCAAACTGTGGAAAGAGCCAAGGTGCCCTTCAACAGATGAATGGATAAAGAAGAGGTGGTCCATATATACAATGGAATACTACGCCTCCAACAGAAAGGATGAATATCCAACTTTTGTAGCAACATGGACGGGATTGGAGGAGATTATGCTGAGTGAAATAAGCCAAGCAGAGAAACTCAAGTATCATATGGTTTCACTTACTTGTGGAGCATAATGAATAACATGGAGGACAGTAGGAAAAGTAAAGGAAATGTGAACTGGGATAAATTAGAGAGGGAGATGAAGCATGAGAGACTTTGGACTTTGAGAAACAAACAGAGTTTTGGAATGGAGGGGGTGGGGGATGGGTGAGCCTGGTGGTGGGTATTGAGGGCATGAATTGCATGGAGTACTGGGTCTGGGGCATAAACAATGAATCTTGGAACACTGAAAAAATAAAATAATGTAGTAATAAAAATAAACAAATAAAAATTTAGTAGCCACCTTTAAAAAGATTTTTAAAAAGTGTGAAATTTTAATAGTATATGTTATTTTCATTTTAATAATATTTTAATAGTATATTTTAAAACACTATAAAGAAGATATTTTTACCTGTGTACACAATGTAAAAATTAATATAGTTTACATTTTTGTGTGTGTACTGAGTACCAGAAATCCAGCAGTTTTCATTTACAACACAGTCTCATTTTTAAGTTGAATTTTGTCAGATGTATCTGCTTTGTATTCAGATTGTATGTAAGTTTTCTACTTAAGGATCTTGCCATAGGAATACTGAAAAGTTCCTCCTGGGTCTAGTAACAAAGGAATCATTGTGACCTTATCAAGGAAGAACCCACAGAATGGTGAGGGCAAATGGAAGAGTGGGCTGGTCTGAGGAGGTGCTTGAAGATGAGGCCCCAGAGACACAGGATGGAGATGATCTTTTCTCAGTGATTCACAGTGAAAGGTAAGGGGTAAAACAAGGCATTGCTGTGCGAAATATCAGGGTCAAGGGAACTTGGATACGTATGAAGTAAAAAGAAAAGTAGGGAATGCTTGAAAGAAGCTTTGTGAAAAGCCAAAGACTAAATATGCCAAGACATAAAAACAGAGTAAAATTTCCAGGCATTACAGTGGGAGCAGATGATTCTGGATTTATAGTGGTTATCAAAGTTAGTGTGTTCTCCTCAGCAGTTATCCTAAGACTAGCAATAGCTATGGTGTGGCGGATAACCAGGGTCTTCCAGTTTTGAAATTTTACAGAGCAGATATGATACACGTTAAGGAATTCTGGATTATTCCAAGGGAATTATTGAGATCATAGACCATGGAATCCTGGATTGATAAGAATAAGAGAGAAAGTAAAGTGAGGATATGGTGATCTGCCATCACTTCCAATCTTGAGGGACAAGTAACTCTCGTATAAGTGTTTGAGTGAAAACTGAAAATCAGGAATTTGTGGTAGGTGAATATGTTTTCTGAATCATTTATTTTTGACCCATGACATTGTTGGTTGATATGAACATCTGGGATATGGGAGTGAGTTGTGAAGAGTAGGGTTGATAATTACACTATTGGTTTAAACTCTGAAAACCAAGTGGTCAACAGGTTGACCAAATGAATAGTCACCTAACACAGAAGGATGGTGGGGCTGGAGATTTAGAAAAAGACTGGGCACCGTGTATCTGGGGGTGGGAGAGGGGAAGAACAGGAATTGTACGGTTAAGAGTGACAGGACGAGAGAGAATAAATCATAAAAGAGAGGATCTTACAAGATAGTGAAGGGGAAATGATCTGGAATAGGTCCTGAATTTTGACCTTGAACTTTCTGGTTTTCACCCAAATCTACTGATGACATCCCAGGACACAGGTCAGATCTATCTCCGGCGGTAGAGAAGGAAGGTAGAAGGACAAGATAACCAATACATTCCTCCTAAGAAGGCAGCCTTTTAAGATTTTAAACTAATCTTAAACCAATCTCATGATATTAAACCAATCTCATGATTTATTTTTATAGGGTAAAGGGAAAAGAAGTATGATGGTCAAGCCTCCACAGAGGAGGCAACATGATTGTGGAAACCAATCCAAGCCAAAGTCTCGCTTAAGTGTTTCAATCCCTTTGAGGATGTCCAGTTACATACTCAAGAGGCCAGTTACCAGAATCACATCCCATCCTGGCAATGAGGTCAGATGCCATTGCTGGGAGGAAACCCTGGACAAGCCCCAACAAGTGTGCTGGCAGAAGAGGCTGCAAGGTCTCCAGGCCTGCAGCAGCGCAGGGGAACCATTAAGCGCTTTGGATCTTGCCAAAGCCTTGCAAAAACTTGCACCTAGGTGCACAGGTCTTCTTGCAGGTGATCTGAACTCTAGCCTCATGCCCACCCCTGCTGGGTCTTCAGATTTGGGAAAGGTGATTCCAGGAGCTGGTCTGGGCATCCCACAGCTCCTGTACAAACAATTTCTGGTGACTGAGGAAGATATCAGGAAACAGGAAAGGAAGGTGAAGACAGCAAGAGAAAGGTTGGCCATGGCACTGGCTGTAGACAGACTTGCTAGAGAGGCAGAGAAAATGAGAGGCCAAGAAGGACATCCTGAAAAACACCACGAAAACGAAGAGAAGCTAGTGCAGATGAAATGGAGCATGGCGCTTTATTAGGGTCTCTTTGCAGTGTTCATGGTGTCTTCATGCTCTGAGTCCTCGAAACTTTGATATATACCAGTACTTTTCTTATATTAAATTATTCTGTGTGACATAGACAATAGAGACAGCGATCTTTTTGAGCTGTGAGATTGGGTTTCAGGTGAGGAGAGAAAGGAGAGCTTTCATTTCTATGAGGTACTGCTATCTTCTCTTACTTTTTATGTTATTTGTATTTTAAAGTCATCAGAGAGTGATCAAAGTCATGGGATTATTTAGTGTTCTGCCCTCACAGTCAGGGTAAAATATGCCTGGTCGAAATGGACTATCCTTTTTGTGTTAATATTCCAACAGATTCCAACATAATTTTGTTGAATGTTCTCAAAGAAGATATCTGTTTGTAGTTCTCTATTTTTCTGGTCTTTGCTGCATGTTAATTCAGAACTCAGCACAAGGAAATACCAGGCTTCTCACTTTTTAAAATATCTCTCTGTGTTGGAAATCTGATTCCTGAAAACTGATGTGCCATTTTGGGGATCATGATGTCAAGAGAGACTGTTTTCAGCATCATTAATCTATAACTGAACCCCACTTTTCGTTGGGATTTAAATGTCAATTTGCTTGAACAACCTGTGGTAACAGTCAAATCTCTTTTATCATTACCTTTGTCTCATGGATTCATCAGTTTCTGAGAATGGGTTATTAAAAATAATATTTGTAGTATTTCTATCTTTCCTAAAAATGAGTTATTTTATTTTATTTTATTTATTTATTTGACAGAGACACAGCGAGAGAGGGAACACAAGCAGGGGAAGTGGGAGAGGGAGAAGCAGGCTTCCCGCTGAGCAGGGAGCCCGAGGCGGGGCTCGATCCCAGGATCCTAGGATCATGACCTGAGTCACCAAGGTGCCCCAAATGAGTTATTTTAAAATTGAGTCTTTTTTCCTCTATTCTTCCATGAGGTACTCATCTGGAATTTCAGATTTTTTTTTGAGGTTTTCTCCTTTTATTTTGTTGTTGTTATTATTATTAATTTTATTTTTTCAGTGTTCCAAGATTCATTGTTTATGCCCCACACCCGGTTCTCCATGCAATACGTGCCCTCAGTACCCACCACCAGGCTCTCCCATCCCCCACCCCTCCCTCCAAGTCCCTCAGTTTGTTTCTGTGTCCAAAGTCTCTCATGTTTCATTTCTCTCCCTGAATTACCCTACTTCCCATTTCCTTTCCTTCTCCTACTGTCCTCTGTATTACCCGTTATGCACCACAAGTAAGTGAAATCATGTGATACTTGACTTTCTCTACTTGGCTTATTTCACTCAGCATAATCTCTTCCAATCCAGTCCATGTTGCTACAAAAGTACTTTCTGATGGAGGCATAGTATTCCATTGTATATATGTATGACATATTCTTTATCCATTCATCTGTTGAAGGGCACCTTGGCTCTTTCCACAGTTTGGCGATTGTGGCCATTGCTGCAATGAATATTGGGGTACATATGGCCAGATTGTGTTTTAACAACTTGTTTTAAAACTAATTCTGATTTAGGTACACTGATGTTTTTCTTTCCCTCATGACTCCTGTTACATTTTTCTGGGTTCACATTTCTGCTTCCTGATGTACATCCTTGACTGGTCTTTGATAGAAGGCCTCCCAAGTCAACGTTGAGCCTCTCCATCTTTCAGAAAATGTTTTTATCTTTTTCTTTGACAGACGGTGTGGTGAGGTGTTTAATTTAGGTTCCTAGTAATTTTTTCCCTTCCTGGTTATTTAGGATTTCCGAGCTTCCATATCATTAGCTATTAAATGGGAATGTGGCTCTCAAGGAGGAGGGGGCTAACTGAGACAATGCATGCAGAGGCTAGAGATCGAGAGTGTGGTGGGCAAGTTTGCCACTCATGTTGCTTAGTAGGTACTGAGGCATCAATAACGATATAGCTCTTGTTATCATTATCATAATTTCCAGAGAAGGCATTCTTGGAGAATGACTGCTTAAGCCTGAGGATGTGAAGCTCCCACCGAGCAAGTCTGAAGTGGCAGTGCGGTTCCTTCTGCGCCCTTCGGTGTCTTCAGCTGTGGTTGTCTGCAAAATGTGCAGACATCCTGCCCGCTATTCCCGCCAATCCGAAGCAGGACAGCACAGCTTGCCTCATGCCTTGTGCCCCCGGGGCTGCTTGTTGGTGAGACCCTGCTCTGTCTAGTGGGAGTCAGTGCAGAGAAGGAGGAAGAGAGACTGTCTAGCTTTTTCCTCATATTTTTTCTTTCCCAAAATAGTGTCATTTATCTTTATATCCAAAGCAAACACCGTGTCTCTCAAGCTTTGGGGTTTCTCTGGGACTGAGGCTTCCTGGGTGCCTCATAATCTCAGCTCCAAATCCACCACTGATTGCGGAGTCACTCCTGACTCACTGATTCCTTCTTGGACTATTTCCCATCTTGGAGGACCCACGAGGGGAGAGGAACCCCTGAGGCAGACTGGTCTGGAAGTCCTGGTGAACCTGAGCTTCAGAGAATGAGACAGTGTTAGGAGAACTTTGGGGGTGAGGAAATATGGAGGAACAGAGATCAGTGCACTGGCTGTCACAGGGTCAAGGGGAGGTGTGAGCCAAGGTTTCTAGCAAGAGAAACCTCACACTGAGGTGGGATGTTGATTTTACATGGTGATAATGTCTGGGTCTCTTGCCAGTTCTGGTGCCTCTGAGGGACGAAATGGCGTGAAGCCAAAAGACAGGCCTGCAGTTGCCCTTCAGGGCTCAGTGGCAGGGAAGACCTTTGAGCCAGTCAGGGGCCAAGTCAAGAGGGGCACAGAGACTGTGTTCAACCAATGTGGTTTATTCCTGTTCCAGCCGAGCTCTGGTGGGGCTCGCACTGCAGGTTCCTCAGGCCCAGGTGTGGCAGGTAATGGCCCACGCTGTGCTGCTGGACCTCATAGTCTCCCTCCTTCTTCCGCCGGCAGACAGTGACCTGGAAGGGCAAGAAGAGGGCACGGGGATGGCCTGGGGCTGCAGGGCTAGGGGTGGCCAAAGCCATAGACACCTGCTGCCCTCTGTGTGTCTCTCCACCTTATTCTACTTCATTTTCTCCCATGCATGCCTTGTCCTTCTTTTATCTCTTTCTCTTCTCTTCCCTTTTACTCTGTTTGTCTACCCTTTTCTCTGATATCCCGTTCATATCCTCTCCTTCCCTCCCTGTTTCTCCCTCCCCACAGGCCCCCTCTAGCTTAACTGAGGTATAACTGGTGTAGGCAATGAGCTGCATGTATGTAAAGTGAACAATTGGATGAATTTTGATTATAACTTCATGAAGCATCACCATGATCAAGACAAGGAATGCTTGTCATCCTCCAAAGTGTCCTCACGATCCTTTGGAATTCCTCCTTCCCTGCCATTTGCAAATACACGATCTGATTGATATTCCTGTAGATTAGCTCATCTTCTGCAATTTGTTTATAAACAGGATCATATGCTATGTACTCATTGTTATCTAGCTTCTTTCACTCCACATTATTATTATGAGATTTATGCATGTCAGTTCATGTATTTGTCATTCAATCCTTTTTATTGCTGAATTAGTATTCCACTGCGGGGCTAAACCACGGTTTGTTTATCTATTCATCTGTTGATGGACTTCTGGGTGGTTTTCAGTTTTTGGCTAGTAAAATACAGTTATTATGAATATTTTTTTATTGTGTTATATTAGTCACCATAAAATACATCATTAGTTTTTAATGCCATGTTCTAAGATTTGTTTATATATGAACATTGTGTAACTGTGAGAAAAATTCATAAAACATATTCCCAGCAAAGGACATATATTTTTAAAGCATATGGAACTCTTACAACCCAATAGTAAAAAGACAAGCAACCCTCCTTACTTACCAGGAAGCAGCAGATCAGGCACGTGATCAGTACCAGGAGTCCCGCCAAGCAGATAAGGATGATGGTCCAGAAGGGGAGGTCTGGGGAGACAAGTGTGGGTGTGAGCCACCTCCTATTATTCCCCATATGGCTCCTGCTTTCCCTGCACTGTGCCTAACAGTCCCCGACATGGGTTGTCCAGCTTTCATCATTATTAAGACTCTGGGTACATGTTTTTTTTAAACACAGCATCAAGATATTCCTTCCCCATCTTGGGCTGGGGCTTCTTTGAGGCTTACCATAATTCTTAGTCAAGACATCATTTCTGTTGGGAGAATACCCTGGAAGTGAATGAAATGGAGAATGCATGTGAGTGTGTTTTAATGCTTTTTTTGTTTTATTTTGTTTTTATGCGTTTTGAATAAAACATTTCAAATACACAGAAAAATAGAATATTATAAACAGACATCATCTAGCTTTAACAATGCATTTTTCACTCAAGTAAAACAATATTTCATCCAATGTATAAATTGTTAGCACTTGCCACCTTTGCTTCATTTATATTTTCACTGAAATGTTGAAGTAGAAATCATGATGTTCACCCATTTTTCTCTAAAAAACAAGGACACTTTGCTACATAATCCAAAGCTATTATCACACTCCAGGAGTGTAATAAATTAAATCAAATTCATACCTTTGGGCAAGGAGGACTGAAATTGGGCTGGGCCATCTTATAATAGTTACGGGGGGAGAATAGGTTATCATAGCTGGCAAGACCAAGGAATCACTCTAAATTTGTAAATTCCAACTCAAATGCTCTCTTCTCTGCCCAGAAACACATTCACCCCTTCTCCTTTACCAAGTTGTTTATACTCATTTTCCAGAATTCACCTACAATGTAATTTTTTCCAGGAAGGCTTCCTTGATGACCACTCCGAAGTATGAATTATTTCACACCAAATAATTAATATTTTACAATCGCCTATTCTTGTTATTGCAATTGCAACATAAACCCCGTGAGGGTGGGGACACAAAGCACCCACCAGGCATGGGAGAGAGTTTCAGGTCATCCTACTGTACAACCTCCCCCCAGCCAACTTCTCATAGACGTGCTGTCCAATATGGAGCAGCTACAAGTGGCTTCTTAAATTAAAAATAATTTTTATTACATTACTTTACTTTTCCAGTGTTCCAAGATTCATTGTTTATGCCCCAAATCCAGTGCTCCATGCAATACGTGCCCTCAATTTTAATCAAATCAAACAAAAAATAGAACAGATATAGAACATTCCATCATTGCAGAAAGTTCTACTGCATGCTGCTGATCCACAGCAGAAATTGGAAAACTACAGCCGGTGGGCCAAGTTAAGTCCATTTTTATACAGGTCCTATTTTTATACAGCCTGTCTTGGAGAAAAGAGGTCAGTCCCCCATGCCTGTCGAGGCTGGTTCATATACAGCTCAGAGCTAGAGTCCCTCACTGATCACTGGCCAAGTGACTTTCAGTACAGGGATGAGAAACAGAATGCCAGAGAGGACAGTGACCAGCCTGAGGTTACAGGGCTATCTCTGAGAAGGCAAGTGTCTCCAGTATCCCACTGGGTATCCCTTCCTCTCCCTCAATGGTGGATAAAGCCTCGGGGAGTATGCCACCTTCTGTCAGCCTAAAAGTGTAATGCTGACCCAACCCCAGGTATCCAGATTCCCAGGAAAGGCCCCACAAGTGGAGGTCGGACTCCCAACTCCTGCCCCAATGACCAAGAAGACTTACCATCCACAAGGACACTGTTTCTGTCCAGGGTAAAGTTCTGCAGCTGGGTGCCATTTTTGGTCAGCCTGAAGAACTCCAGATAGATGGCAACTCTGTCCAGTTTCCGAGCCAATGGTGAAAAGTGACACAGGGAATCCACCCCAGTGTGGTTGCTGTGGGGGACGGACCTGGAAGGGCAAAAGGGATGAGCAAAAGTACCTTGAATCCTACCTTGCTTCTAGCTTCCCCACTTCTAGGTCCTTTACCAAAAGGACCTTCTGCAATGATACAAACATTTGTGTCTGCAGTATCAAAATACAGTCATTATTAGCCCCATTTTGTTGCTGAGCACTTAAAATATGCTAGTGTGGGTGAGGAACTGAATGTCTCATTTTATTTAACTTAATTCGTTTGTGAATAAAAAGCCATGGGGAGAACAGTTTTTGAAATGTTTGCAGTAAGGACTTGTAAAACTCCATCAAATCGTTGAGAACACTGGCAAAAATGGTCAAAATCAACTTCTCACATGTCTAGGAATTAACCAAATTAGTCAAGAAAAAAATACGATGTTAGCAAAAGTGGCAGAGAACTCTGAAAGTGCGTCCTTCCAAAAAAATTAAGAATAAGGGGGAGTGGGTGGGGGGGATGGGGTAAATGGGGGATGGGCATTAAGGAGGACACTTGATGGAATGAACACTGGCAGTTACATGTAGCTGATGAATCACTAAACACTACCCTTAAAATCCATAAACAGACTCTTGCAATCATGGACAACCAATTTTCAGTAAGGGTGCCAAGATAATAGAGAAAGAATAGACTATTTAACAAATGGGGCTGAGACAACTAGATATCCACAAGCTAAAGAATGAAGCTTGACTCGTACCTCACAACATAGAATTAACACGATGGATCAAATGTCTAAATGTAAGTGATAAAATTATAAAACCCTTAGGAAAAAAACCAGGTGTGAATCTTTGTGCATTTGGATTAGGCAACGGTTTCTTAGATTTGGAACTAAAATCACAAACAACCAAAGAAAAAATTGATAAATTGAGAGTCATCAAAATTAAAAACGATTGTGTTTCAAAGGGTAGTACCTAGAAGATGAAAAGACAGCATAATCAGTAGAAGAACATATTTGCAAATCATATATCTGCTAAGGGTCTAATATCCAAAATATACAAAAATGATAACTCAACAATAAAAAAAATCAGTGTAAAACTGGGAAAAGGACTTGAATAGAAATTTCTCCAAAGAAGCTAAGAAGTGACCAATAACTACTTGAGAAAATGTTCAGCATCACTCATTGTTAGGAAAATGCAAATTGGAACAACAGTGAGATACCACTTCACATCCACTGAGATGACTATAGTGAAAAAAAGGATAATAGCAACTGTTGGTGAGGATCTGGGTAGTCTGGAACTCTCATACATTGCTTGTGGGAGTGGGAAATGGTAGAGCCTCTGTGGCAAATAGTTCAGTAGTTCCTCAAAAGCTGACATGGAATTACCATCTGACCATACAACACCAGTCCTATGTCTATGCCCAAGAGAACTGAAAACACAAACTGATGCAAAACCTTACACAAAAATGATCACAGTGGCATTATTTATAACGGACAAATCAGTGAATGAATGATTAAATGCAAAGAGGTGTACCCCTTTATGGCTTGCCTCCATATAAGACTCTTAAGTCCAGGAAACAAACTGAGGGATGCTGGGGGTTGGGGGATGGGGTAACTGGGGGATAGCCATGAAGGGGGCATGTGATGCGACAAACACTGGGTGTTATAAGCAACTAACAAATCACTATATTCCACCTCTGAAACTAATAATACAATACATGTTAATTGAACTTAATTTAAGTATACGTTTTTTTAAAGTAGTATAGCTATATGACAGATATCATGTAGTCATAAAAAGAATGAAGTACCTATATATGCTACAACACAGATGAATCTTGAAAACATTATGCTCAGGGAAGGAAGTCAGTCACAAAAGACCACATAGTATTTGAATCTATTTATATGGATGTTCAGAATAGGCAAATCCAGAGAGACAGGAAGTAGATTATTGTTTGCTAGGGGATTTGGATAAGGGAAGAATAGGAAGCAACTGCTAGTGGGAACAGGATTTAAAAAAAAAAAATTCCACGACCTACATCCCATCTACAGAAGAAACTAACGATGTGCTATACAGTGGCTAACTGAGCATAATAAAAAATTCCACCATTAGAGAGCAGGATGATTATGCCACTCTATAAATATACCATTCAATTGTGCCCTTCAAAGGGGTACATCTTCTATGTGCTCATAGCTCAATAGATGTATGAGCACTTCGGATTGCCTCGTTTGATTAGTGGCTACACTACTGGGCAGCACAGACTGCTGCATTCTAAGTCATCTGATTCTAGCCACCCCCATCTTCTATGGATCCTGACTTCAACAGCTAATTTCTTACGGTATGGATGTTGTACTCCATATTCCATGGCCCTAACACCAGGTACCTCCAAGTCTGCCAAAGTCTACTCTGGCTTTCTCGAATTTCTAAGCCAGGTGGGCTCACTGGTTTAGGAACAAGTTGGTTTTAGGTAACAGTTCAACACTCCCAGGGCTATTTTCTGTAAGAGCTAAAACTGGGACCATATGACAAGGGGACACTTTTACTTAAAGGACAGCAGGAGGCTCCAGAGTGATTAGATCCTGAGCTGGAACTCACCTGAATGCTACAACTTGACAGCCAGAGAAAAAACTCTTGATGCTGCTGTTTTGGAAGAGCTGATCGAGCTGAAAGACAGGGCAATGTTCCCTTGATCACCATCCCAGGCCACGTGGCATCAGAGAATTTTTAGCCACTGAACGTACTTCCCCATCTATTTTTCCTTATCTCAACAAACACTAGCCCAGATATGTGTACCAAAGGACATCCCGTTCCAGGGTATGACTTACCTACATGACCCTGGACTAGCCACTGAAACTCTCTGGGCCTGTTTCTTAATTTGTAAATGGGCCCAAGGACCTATCTTCAAGAGTTGTTAGGAAAAATCACCCTCTGACTACCCAGTATCCATAGGTCTGTCTCTACAGGGGGATGGAGTGGACACACAACCCCATTCTCACCGCATTCTCAATACTTCTCTTGTTCCGCTGGTGTTTGATGGTGCCTGGCTGGGCTAGGTCCTGGGAATAGAGTAGGTTGGTGACCGTGAAATTCAGCTGGAAGTGCTCAGGGCTGGGACTGCTGGTTGGCTTGCCTGTTGGTAGATGAGCTGATGGCTCTACTTCTATAACAAAAAGAAGGTATAAAAGTCCCAACCAGGTGAAGATTTTAGCAAAGAAGTCATTCCAACTAGTCTACTTATTCCTGGCAATGTGCCCTGCAGAGCTGGATTTTTAAAGGTGGGTTACATAAGAAACTCTATACACCTGGCCATTTTGAATCTGTTGATCTCTCTATCCACCAGCTCTCCCCCCCAGCATTACAAGAGCTCACTAGTACGTGGGGAAGAGAGACTGGGACTTTCTGGGTCACAGAAGGCAAGTGCAGGTACTGATCGCTTCAGGGGACATCTGTCATACATCTTTCCTGACCTAAGGTGTCTTGGTGCCTCTGGTCTTCTCCTCTTCCTGATTCACTCTCTATGCAACACCCAATGGATGAGCTTTCTAAAGCAGAACTCTGTTATGTTCCTCTGCAAACCATTCCAGTGACCAAGAAAGTCCCTGCCGCCTCCTATAGCCTTGCCTGCCACTTCTGCCATGTCAGAGTGTTTGTTCCAGCCACACTGAACTCTTGAAGCTCAACTCCCTATCTCCTCCCACTGGCTAGGTCATGTTTGTCTTCACATCTCAGTTTGTTCATCACTCCCTCCAGAAAGCTTTCCAAGATGGGCTGTGTGTCCCTCCTTGGGTTTCCCTTGGGCTCTTGAAATTCTCTGATTATAGCAGTTACCACAGCGCATCATCAGTGCCTATTTACTTTCATGACATATTTGTTGAATGAATGAATGTGTCCTTCAATCAACCAATGCATGAGTCATAGCCAGAGGGCCTAAAAAAGCGACTCAGGATACTCTACATTTTGGGTTGGAAAGATTTACAAGTAAAAATATTTATTCTCTTGGGTGCAGTTGTTGTATGTTTTCTTCCTACCTCCTGTTGGATGATCCAATGTGTGGGTCATCAACATGGGCCTCTAGAAATCCCCCCTTTCTCCTCCAGAGCCTCCATCCATTCCACTGCTACCGAGAAGCCCCATCCTTCCTTCCACATAACCCCATCTCTTTAAGCCATGAAAACAGCCCCCAGTCTTGCACCTGTCACATGCAGGTCCGCCAGCTGATAGGTGGCACCTAGCCAGTGGGATGAGACATTCAGGGTCTTGTCCAGAAAAACTTTCTTCACCATGCTGGGGTCCACATTGGATGAAAACAGTACCTGGACGGTGACCAACATGGGGCCCAACCTAGGGACAAAGACCACGGAACTCAGCCATTGCTCGACACCCGCCGTGTCTCCCGAGTTCCTGTTTTATAGGCTCAAAGACCTAGAGGAAAGAAGTGAGAGATTATCTCCCAGGCTAAAGAAGAGGCCCTGACCAAAGATTTCCAGGAGTTGGGAATAGAAAAAGTAACTACAAAAATAATGAACATCCTGCAGCAATGGCCACAATCACCAAACTGTGGAAAGAGCCAAGGTGCCCATCAACAGATGAATGGATACAGAAGATGTGGTCCATATATACAATGGAATACTATGCCTCCATCAGAAAGGATGAATACCCAACTTTTGTAGCAACATGGACCGGACTGGAGGAGATTATGCTGAGTGAAATAAGCCAAGTACAGAAAGTCAAGTATCACATGGTTTCACTTACTTGTGGAGCATAAGGAGTAATATAGAAGACAGTGAGAAGGAAAGGAAATGGGAAGTGGGGTCAATCGGGGAGGGAGACGAAACATAAGAGACTTTGGACTCAGAAACAAACTGAGGGTCTTGGAGAGGAGGGGTTGGGGGATGGGTGAGCCTGATGGTGGGTATTGAGGGCACGTATTTCATGGAACACTTAGTGTGGGGCATAAACAATGAATCCTGGAACACTGAAAAATAAAAAAAAATAAGGAATATCTATTGAGCACCTCTAGGGAGTAACTTACACATTCCCTCACCATCACTCTGGTGGAAGGTATTATTATAATTATCCCCATCTTAAAGACAAAGGAACTGAAGTTTGGAAACACTCAAAAGTCGGCACTGTATCCCATGTTCCTCCTGCTCCCCAGTGTAGATGTCTGAGTTCTTCAACCCATTCTTCACAGACCTGGGTTCAAACCCAATCTGGGTAATCCTTGAGCTGTTCACTTTGCTTCTCTGAGCCTCACCTTCCCCGTCTGAACAATGGGGATGATCATGAGAGGGCCACACATGAAAGTGCCCAGCAGGGGTGGGGCCATGGGAAAAGTTATCATTGGGCTGGTCTTTGTTGAAAGTATCTAGAAGAGGAGAAGGTGCTGGATGCTAGTGTTGGTGGCCCCATGAGGTTAATCCTTTCCCTGCCCCCCTCTTGAAGTCCTACGGAAGGAGATGGTAGGAAGAGCTGACAGAGACATAAGGGAGCATGGGTACCATGTCAGTGACTTTCACCTCTAAGACTGTACCAGGATAGAAGCTCAGAGCCACAAGCTGCCCGCTCAGCCAGTGCTTCCAACCTCCTCAACTTACGTCAAGTTGGTGACCAGGCAGGAGCGGAATATGTCTTGTAGCTGGCTGCCTCTGTAGAGTCTGGTGACCTAGAATAAAGGGTGGGGACAGTGGGTGAAACGGAGGGCTTCTGGGGCTGGAGGGGGCTACTGGAGCCAGTGAAAGAACATAGGCCTTCAAGCAAAGGAGCTCTGAGTTTAAATCTAGGCTGTGTGATCCTAGGCACACCACTACCCTTTCTGAGCCTCAGTTTGCCCATCTGGAAAATGGGGAAGGCAGCCACAGCACCGTCTTTGGAAACTGAGAGAACTTAAAACACATAGGTGAAGTGTAGAGTTGAAATAATCACTTAATATATGTGAATCAGACAGAGGAATGAGGGGGGCACCCAGGGCAAGGAGAGATGGGATGGGTGAGAAAGACACTACCTTATCCTGGATGTCCCTCCAAAGGGCTGTGTACTCCAAGGATGTGGGGTCTGGGTTGCTGAGGTTCCAGTTGATGATGCGGAAATTTAGCTGATACTCCGTCTGGGTGGATGAACTCTGGGGTGCATAGCCTGCAGCCAATGAGAGGGAGAGAAGACAGTTGGAGACTCTTAGCCTTTAGTACAGAGAGAGGCATGGTGCCTACTGTTAGAGTCAGTCAAACTTAGGCCCGCATGTTGGGAGTTTCTAAATGGAAAGTCACCCCACAATGGGGAAAAACTGGAATTTTACAGGGATTCTCCCAGGGTGAGCTTTTCTGTTGTGCTTATGCAATTACCACTTCCTGGAATGTTCTTCAATCCTCTGCTTTTCCTGGAAAACTCCTACTCATGTTTCAGAACCCTAATGAGACGAACCTCCAGGAGAGTAGGGATCTATCGGTCTTGTTCTTGCCATGTCCAGGGCCTAGTACAGTGCTGGGTACATAGTATCTTCTTCCAGGAAGCCTTCCCTGAATTGTCCTTCCTCTGCACTTCCATGGCACCCTGTTAATAACAGTGTCTCTGCCTTTTTGGTGTGTCTCTAAAGAATATTCCGTCCTCTTGTTTATGAGATTTTTCAGGGAAAGAACCTGTGTGGTCTCTCTCTGTTCCTAGCACATGGCTTGGGACAGAATGGTAATGCATATGTGTTTGTTGAAGGAGTGAATGTCAATGGCAGTGGATCCTCAGATATGGGGCTGAGATACTCATCTCCCATTTGTTCACTCATTTATTCATTCATTGGATATAATGATGTACCAACACATAAAAAACTGAGGCTGTAGTGGCACATTACAAGATCTTAATTTCGTAGAGTTGGATAATTAAACAATTGTAGTGAAGTATGATTAGTTGGTCTGGTGCCCATCTAGGAACCATGGGACTGTGTAGAGCAGGCTTTCTCATCCTTGGAACTACTGATATTTGGGGCTATGTAAATCTTGGTGGTGAGGATCTCCCGTTTGTTGGAGGACATTAGCAACATCCCTGGCCTCTAGCCACTAGATGCGGGTAGCACTCTTTCCCAGTTGTGGCAACCAAAACATCTCTGGTCATTGCCAAGTGTCTCCTGAGGGATAGAACTGCCTCTAGGTTAGTACCACTGACACAGAGGAGCTTCACATAGAACTCCTGTTCCAAGAGATCCCATGTGTCAGACATTTGGGGTTCAAATTAAAATTCATTATATTAATTTGTTAAAGAGTTTCATGCTAACCTGAGATAACAGGAGAGACTCTCTCCACAGAGAGTTTGGGGATGGCATACCCTAATCAGAACTTGGGCTGACTTGTTAAAGAGGAAATAAATCAGAATGGGAACCAATAATGATTGCTGTAAATCACTCACCATTGACAAAGAGGCTGTCACTGACCAGGGTGTAGAGGCCCATCTGGGTGACACCATGGGTCAGCTGGCTCAGCTCCCAGTAAAGATTCTCTCTGTCTAGCCCATGGCCCATGGAGTCATGGTGGTAGGTGCAGAGGGCATCAACATGGGTGGCTGCCCCATCCTTCTCAGGTCTGGGGAGAGAGGGATGTAGGGACTCTATGGAGAGGTCCTGAAACCTCACTATGGGGGCCACAGGAGGGGGGAGCAAATGGGAGATCGGGGGAAGACTGGAAGGGTTGGTCACCAAAATGGTCACTACTGGCAGATGTTCAGAAAAAAAGTCCCACCTGAGGGAGATTAGTCTGCAACCTGAGTAGAAGGGGCCCAGACTGCTCTTCTGGAATAAGGATCCAAGCTGGGGAGGAAAGAGGGGGGTGAACAGGAGAGACAATAGTGGTGCAAGGGCTGGGTAAAATTTATCCCACTAGGGACTTCTGGGAACAGGATCTCACTAGGTGCTGCACGGTCTTCTTGGTGGAGTTGAACATAGCTGAGCCATTGCTCATGTCCGCTGAATACTGGAGGTTGGAGATGGTGAAGTTGAGTGTGAGGGTCTTCAGGTTGTATCCCATAGCTACAAGAAGAGGGGAGAGACAGCTACTACTAAGAGTTGGCCTGAGACCGAATCAGAGTCCTGTATTCATTGTATTCTGTCATCTTCTCTTCCAGTGGCACCAGCACACACCATTTGGTCGCCCAAGTCAAAACCAGCATGTCACTCAGCTCCTCTTCCTTCCCCTCCAAGTAACCTCAATTCTACTTGCAGAACTGTCCTCACATACATCCTCTCTCTCTATCCTCTTCCAGCTCAAGCTTTATCTTCTCTCACTTGGACCAACACCCCAGCAGACCTACTGGATGCCCTCTCTAAGGAATGTTCTCTACACTGAACACTAGAAGAAATTTTCTTAAGTAAAAATCTCAGTATAGTCACCACTACCCATGGCTTCCTTTGGCCTTCAGTGTCACATTCAAGTTTCTTGACCTGGCACTCAAGGTCTTTCCCCATATGGTTCTTGTCAACCTTTCAGTTTCACTTATCCATCTACTCCAGGTTAAGATTTATGCTTTTGCAAACCAAATCCCTCTCAATTCTCTCCATACACTATGCTGTCTCTGGCCACTGAGCCTTTGCTCATCGAATCTCCTATACCAGGAAAACTCTTCACCCCCTATTTCCCCTCTTCATTCTTAGTCTCAGTTTGGGTGAAACATTCTCCAGAAAGCCCTTCCCCTCAAAATTATACTAGGTACCTCTCCCCAAAATATCTCACGTTATGTTATAATGGTTTGCTGATCTCACAAAACTAGTGGAGGGTATGCTTTGGATTGAATTGTCAGTATAGTCTTTGCAATCAACACGACTAACCTAAACCAGAATTTTACAACTGACTAGTGGAGGTGTGGGGCTGGAGAGCTTTTCTTGGGAAGGAAAAGGGATATCTCAGATACCTGTCGTGGCTTCTGGTTGCACAGGTGATGATGAACGAGGCAAGAATGTGGTGGCTGCCTCAGGAGCTGTGGAAAGGGCAGTTATCAGGAAAGACCAGAGTCTGCACAGAGTGGGAGAAACTCTTCAAAGCTTTCCTGGGCTCTAGCAGTGATTGTCCCAGGACAAGCATTCACAGGTGTACCATAAATGAGAGTAAAGGAAGGAGGAATTATGTGAGCAGAGGGGTGAGTGAGTCCATGAGTGAAATAAACCCAAAAAAGTAAGGGTAGGTGAACAAGAGAGAGACTAAGCAAAGAGGAAAAGGGAGATGAATGGGCAAAGAAGCAGACAGACAGATGGGATACTTGGATGGACAGAGGAAGAATGAAAAAATGAAGGGTTGAAGAGAAAGCAAGAATTAACACAGGAAGAAAAGTTGGAGAGATGGATGGAAAGACAAAAGGAGGAAAAGACAAGAAAGTGAATAGGCAGAGGATGGGTGGATTGATGGATGGTTGGATGGATGGATGGATAAAAGGAAGGAAGGATAGAAGAATGGATGAAGAGTAGAATGAATGAAGGATGGATGGATGGAGGAAAAAGGAAGAAAGGATGGCTGGAGGGATGAATGGGCGGAAGGAAGGAAAGAATGAAAGATGGATGGATAGAAGGATGGACAAAGGAGAGAAGGAATGAAGGGTGGATGGAGGGAAGAAGGAGAGGTAGAAGGATAGGTGGATAAATTGGTGGATGAAAGAATAGAGGGAAAAGTGAAAGGAGGGATGGATGGATGAATGGAAGAAGGAAGAATGGATGAATGCATGTATGGACAAAGGGAAAGAAGGAAGAAAGGATGGATGGAGGGAAGGAAGGAAAGAAGAATGGAGAAGTCTGAGAGAAGAGATAACTTGGAGAGAGAATGGAAGAATGGATGGATTAAAATATAGATGAAGGGATCATTGGATAATTGAACAGGCAAATTTGACCAAACCACTGAGTGGCCACCATAGTTGCAGCTTGACATTGAGACCCCTTCTGTGGCCCTTGTAGGAGATCTTGCTTTCAGGAAGCATGGACTCATCATGTGATCTCAACCTGCATCACTGCAGGAAATGTTTGTTCAAATTTCTTCCTCCAACCCAAAAGGGTGTGGAAAGCCTAGAAAGCCAGTGCCATGCCTGCAGGCCCAGGAGAGACCAAGAACTCAGCATTCTTCTTCTCATTGACACCTGGCCACACTCAGGAGGGCAGCCTGAGATTGGGACAAGCTCCCTTTATTAGTAAGGAGGAAAGTTTGGCTCAAGACCCATAGAGGCTGATATAGGTACTGGATGCAAAGATACATACTTGTAGGAGGCTCATCTGGACCACGTTCATTATAACCTGGAAATGAAAATGTCACACATAAGTAGAGATGGCAGCACAGTCCCAGATATTCATGACTTTGTCCATGTGGGGCTCCTAACTGGCCTTTCCCTCTGTGTACCAGGTAAGCATCTATGCATTTTCTAAGGCCATATTCAAATGTCATCTCCATCATTAAGGTTTTCCTGGTCTTCCCATTAGAGATGACCCTTCCCTATCTACCTCTTCAGCATGCCCCCAAGACTTTCATCACATTTATGTTCCCACATTTATTCCTCCCTGTATCTATCCATCCCACCATCTACCCTCCCACCCTCCCTCCAATGTACCCCTCCATCCGACAACTATTTATTGAGAACCTACTATGTGCCAAGTTCTATTACATTTGGGGAATACAGCACTGAACAAAATGTCTCTGCCCCTTTGGAGCTAACATTAGGATAGGTTGCCCATGCAGCCTGTGTCTGTGGTGCCAAGCACAAGGTCTGGCTTATAGCGGATTCTGGGGACTTCTGACAGAGTGAGCAAAATGAAGCATATTTTACAGGGGGAAATATCCTAAATTGGCATCTGCAATGGCCAAGGTGAAGGAAACAGATGTCAACTCAGAACATCAAGACCCAGACTGACTAGTGGCATGGGCAGGTCACTTCCCTTCTCTGTCCATCTCTCCCTTTGCTCAAATGGGACTCATAAAGGACCAGGATGTCTCCCTGTCCACCTAATGTGGCAATGGTGATAAGAAAGTGTGAGTTGCCAAATACCATTTCCAAGTCGGGTACAGAGAGGAGAGAAGCTGAATTATTCCAGTAAACCTCACCACATTCCATGCTCTGCCTCTCAGAACCCCAGAGGAGGGTTATTCTCTTAAACACTGTCTCTTCCCAGTTTCTAGGCTGATGCCCAGCATGTCCAAAGCTTGGACCTCACAGATGTTCAGAGTGCCTACTTAACTTCCTGGCATTGGAGCCCCACCCAAGAGAGAAGCCCATCCCTGGTCTAGGGTGAGAAGCTGGGAGGGAAAACAGATGTGGGATTTTTCTTTTTCCACGTCTCTCCTGGAAGGATATTCCTAGGAGTTAAAAGCATAGGGTGGCTCACAGCATTGGATGCTGACTGCTGGGGCTCATGTCTGGCTCCACCCTTCTCTAGCTACACCCACTTGGGCAAGTTACTTAACCTTTCAGAGCCTCCATTTCCTCATCTGTAGAACAGGTGTGACCAGGACAGCCTTACAGAGTGACTGCTGGAGGGTGGGGGTCAGTAAAGAGTTGAGATTCACACCTGAGTTTGTCTAAAGGTTTTCCCTAGAGACCTGACCTATGGGATGGGGGAGGAGGGTAGAAGCAGTGAGGAGGGCTGAGAGGTAGCTCACCGTTGAGGTAGAGGCTGTCCTTGTCCAGAGAATAGGGGCCCAGCCGGGTAATGCCGCGGGTCTGCCTGCTCAGCTCATGGAACACCTGCTTGGCAGGCAGACCCGGGCTGCTGGGGGGCTGCCTGTAGGTGCAGAGGATGTCCACCCTTGTTTTGGCACCATTCTTCACAGACCTGAGGAAGGAGAGATTGATGTGTAGGGAGTGCGACCCATGCGGCACCTCTCCACCTTTGGGCACTGCACACTTCATATCCTGTCTTCTAGCCTTATTCAACCATTCATAGTTTCTCCACCTGGTCACACGCTCTCACCCCAGGACCTTTGCACATGCACTGACTTCTGTCTGGAGGTCTCTCCCCTTCTCTCCTTACTCTCTGGTAATTTCCTGGTCATCCTTCAGCTCTCACCTTAGACATCTCCTCGCTCTCCAAGAACCCTCCCAGGCAGAGTCAGGAGAGAATCCTGGTTGCCACAGGACCCCATGCTTCCTCCATCACAGCCCTGACGGCCCTCAGTGTGAACATATATTATTCGTTCCTGTTCCCTCCAGACAGCAGCCTCCACGAGGTCAAGTAATGGGACAGGTTAGCTCACCATTGTGCTGAACTCCCAGCACCAAACACATAGCCTCTTTCAGGCAAAAACCAAAGTCCTGATGAATAGATGAACAAAATATGATATATCCATACCATGGACTATGTTTCAGCTTTAAAAGCAAGGGAAATCCTGACACCTGCCACCACATGGATGGACCTTGAGGACTTTATGATCAGTGAAATAGGACAGACACAAAAAGACAAACGCCATATGATTTCATTTGTATGAGGTACCCAGAGTGGTCAGATTCATGGACATAGAAAGTAGAACGGTGATTGCTAACACATCTGGGGGTCCAGGGACACAGAGAGCTGTTGTTTAACGGGTGTAGAATTTCAGCGCAAGTTCTGGAACTTGGTTGCACAACAATGTGAATTTACTCAACACTACTGAACTGGACACTTAAAAATGGTTCTGATGGTAAATTTTCTGTTATGTGT
The DNA here is from genome assembly GCA_004023965.1 of Spilogale gracilis. NCBI lineage: Eukaryota > Metazoa > Chordata > Mammalia > Carnivora > Mephitidae > Spilogale > Spilogale gracilis. The sequence continues at coordinate 5,700 of PITA01017797.1, read as the reverse complement.
CTTTTACCACAATTAAAAAAGAACCAATTCCCACCAAGATTCTCTACACAGTGTCGACCTTACTGCTGTCTGGAAATACACCTCCTTTTCTATGTCCCTCTGTCTACCTGTTCCAGCCATACCCACCTCCTTGCTGTTCATTGAACGTGCCAAGCTCATTCCTACCTCAGGACCTTTGCCCATGCTGTTTCCTCTGCCTGGAACAGTATTCATGGCCAAATCCTTCTTTTCCACCTGGAACACTGCTCAGAAATCACTTCCACAAACATGCTATCCTGTGCCCTGGGTAAAGCTTATGCATTTCTGCTTCCCATCACCTTACTATATTTGAAACCATTTTAGATATTTATCCTCCTACTTAGTTTCTGCCTTGTCCACTAGACGAGTACAGGGGCAGTGCCTGTGCTGTCGCTGTGGTCCCACCACCTGCCTCAGGGGAGCTGAGCCCCCAATGACAGTGGACTGAAAACACAGATGGAGAAAGGACGTTGTAAGCACCCCCAAAACACACACCAACCCAGAAAAGTGCAAGTAACTGCCTGATGAAGAGTTTCAGAATGAGCAGCGGTGATGGGTGCATAGCATCAGGCCTATAACAGATCCCACTGAAATATATACTCAAAAATCATGAAATGGCTAATTTAATGTCTGTATGTATTTTGTCACTATTACAACAATAATGTAACATGAAGACATGGGTGCCAAAAAGGACCCTCCAAGACAGGCTGTCATAACTGGGAGTGGCCCGCACAGTCAGAAGTCCTGTCCTTCCGTGGTGGCCCATGGGTGCGTGGGTGGAGGGGTTCTCACCTTAATGAGGTGACCTTGCAGCCTGCATATCGGGCCCCTAGGCTGCTCCTCTGGAACAATGGTCCGAGCTGGAGAGGAAGGAGAAGGTCAGTGTGGTCAGACCTGGCAACAGCCCCAAGGAGGGGTCATGGAGGCGGGCACGGGAAAGCTGGCCTCTTACCAGGTGCTGCATGAGGCTGTCTGTGATGTTGAACTTGAGAGAGCCGGGGTGGCCCATATCTGCCGAATAGCGCAGGTTGTCAATGGTGAAGTTCAGCGTGAATGGCTCCTCACTGACCTCCCCAGCTGTGACAGGTGCAGAGAGAGCCGAGGCTTATAGGGATGTTGGGGCGCCCAACATCCACCCACAGTGGGGCTTCCAAGGGCCTCTTGTCCTCCATCCATAAACCCGAGGGTCACTTAACGGAGACAACTCCAGCAGCAAGTAAGGACAGGTTTAATGACCTGGGGGCTGGAGATGGTATTCCCACCCAGGTGCAGGAGTGGAGGGGCTCTGTGTAAACACTAGTGTCTTTGTTCTTTCTGGAAAGGAAAGGTCCAACTTACCATACTGATGTGGAACTGGGAAAACCCCAGACATTGTCCTCCATATTTTCTCCACTCCCTCATCTCCAAATCTTTATCTCTGTCTCTCTCTTTTTTTCTCTCTCTCTTACACCCAGACATGCCAATCTTCTATTCACCACATAAACAAATATCCAACTACAAGCTGTAACCAATTTCTGTACCTCGATTTACTCATCTGTAAGATAATAATGATTTCTACTTCAAAAGCTGTAATGCGGTTTGAGCAAATCAGATTCTGTAAAGATCCTAAGAACAGTTCTGGGCACAGAGTAAACAGTATATAAGTGTTCATTATATAAAACAAATAAGCAAATACTTTCTGTTCACTCACTACATGTGGAGCCTTTTTTAAAATAAATATTTTATTAATTTGACAGAGAGAAACACAGCTAGAGAGGGAACACAAGCAGGGAGAGTGAGAGAGGGATAAGCAGGCTTCCCGTCGAGCAGGGAGCCTGATGTGGGGCTCGATCCTGGGGACTCTGGGATCATGACTTGAGCTGAAGGCAGATGCTTAATGACTGAGCCACCCAGGTGCCCCTACATATGGAGTTTTTTACTTGAATATATATCTGGGTGCTAGAACCACCCACACTAACCAAAAGAGGAACCAGAATACAGAAATGGCCCTCTGCCCAGGGTTACATGACTAGAGAGGGAGATTCTGGTTTTGGACCCAGGTTCTCCAATCCGAGAGTCCTTGCTTAAGACCTCCCTTGTGAAGACACATGATCTTGCTTAGACACATGCAGCTGGCTCAGTGTTCAATAGTTGGGGTGAAGCATGTCTTTTTAAAGAACCTGGGACCTGTATAGACCCCAGGAGAAGTATAATAAATGAACATATGATGCAAGTGAGACCAGAGGCCCAGTGGCCTGACTCTAGAATAGAGAAACACAGCAGCACAGGGTTAACTGTTCAGGACAAATCTCTGGAAGAAAAACTTACCTTCCCTCTTCCCTCTCTCCCTTCTGTTCACTACTTCTAAGCTCTCTTCTGTCTATCCTTCATCTTTCCTTCTTTCCTCCCATCTTTCTTTCTATTCATTCATGCATTCATTCTTTCTTCCTTCCATCCACTCATCTTTTCTTCTCCCTCCCTCCATCCCTTTTTTCCTTTCTTCTATCATCTATCTACCTACTCTCCCATCCATCCATCCATGTACCCATAACATCCATCCATCCACCATCCTTGCACACATCATTCCTTGTTTCCTCACTCCTTCTTTTCCTTCCTTTTTCTCCATTCATACCTCTTTCTATGCATCTTTCTGTCTGCCCTTCCTTCTATCCCCACCTTCTTCCATCTGTCCAACTTTTCTTGCTTCCTTCCTCCATCCTTTCTTTTCTTCCGTCTATCCATCCATCTTTCCTTTCTTTCTTATCTATTACTTCCATCTATTTAGACATTTTCTCTCTCTCCTTTCTTCCCTCCATTCATCTTTTCTTCCTTCCATCTGCCCATCCATCTCTGTCCCCTCTTCCATTCATCACTTCTTCCTTCCTCCCTCCCTTCCATCCATCTATGCATCTGTCTTCCCTCCATGTACATTGAATTGATCCTATAATGCTTCAGGAACTATTCCAAGTTGACTGGATGCTGATCAACAAAACACAGTCAATGGAACTGACTTTAGCTTATTTTTCCTCTTATCATTTGGGGGAAAAGATGGTTGTCATTGGGCCTGAGGGGCCCAGAACCCCACTGATGTTGAGAAAGTGAGGGAGGATGCTGTAGTGTAAAAGACCAGAGATGGACCCAAGAAGAGAAGTTGAGAGGGTTGCAAAAACACATCTCTAATGCAAGGGAAATTAATTCTTGAAAAAGCTACAAGGTCCTCATTCAGGGTTTTCTGGGGATGAACTTGAACATAAGAGGTGTACACCAAAGATCAGCATGTCTTTTTAAAGAAATAAACTGATGGATGAGTGAGACTGAGTTTCTGGAGTCACAGGAACTGTTGGTTCTATTATTTACTTGCTGTGTGGCTTGGCAGCCTGTCTGAGCCTGAGTTCACTCATCTCTAAAATGGAGCTAAGTCACATGGTTGTAGCGAGGAGAACTAAAGGATAAAGTACATGTGTTTTTAGATGAATTGTGTCTCCAGCGCATGCATGCGTGCGCACGCGCGCGCTCACACACACACATCAAAATTCAAGAAGCTCTAATCCCTAGTACCTCAGTAGGTAATTGTACTTGGAGACTCAGTAGGTAATTGTACCTTTAGAGAGGTAATGGGGTTAAAACGAGGCTTTTGGGGTGGGCCCTAATCCAATCTGGCTGCCCTCCGTATAAGAAAAGGAGATTAGGACACAGAGCGACACCGAAAATGTGTATGCAAAGGAACAACATGCCAAGAGGCAGCAAGAGAGTGTCACCTGCACCCCAAGGAGAGAGGCTTCAGGGAAACCAACCCCGCTGTCACCTTGATCTGGACTTCCAGCCTCCAGCACTGGGAGACAATGCATCTCAGTGATCCAAGCCCCCTGGCATGTGGTATTTCGCTTTGGCAGCCAGAGCTGACCAAGACAGTATGCAACGTAGCACAGTGCCCAGAAGGAAGTCTGCTTCAACACGTGTTCACCAAAAACCCAACAAATGATGCAACAGAGATGTCAAGACACTCTCAGGACAACGGACAGGTGAGTAAGGGGATCAGAGAAGAGCACCAGGGCAGGGTTTTAGGAGAATCTGAGTGATAGCCACGTGAAGGTCAGAATGGTGGGAGGACAGGCTTGTGTGTGAGATACTCTCATGCTGGGCTGGGACCCGCCACCAGAACCCGGAGAGAGGAGGGATGAGTGAGGAGCCTTTCCAGGTCTTTTCCTCACTGAGGACAGGAGGTAAAGGAGAACAGAGTGGGGATGGGACCCCGGAAACCAGGGCCAGGAATACTCACTAGTAGTTGGTACTATGGCTCCATTGGTGTAACCTGCGGAGAGAAGGCCAGAGGAGCTGAGCCAGAGTCAGGGGGGATAAGGGGTTAGGGAAAGGTAGGACTAGCAGAGGGGAAGAGGCAGTGGAGGGATGTTCAGGGAGGAGGCGCCCAGACAAGGAGATTGTAGATGGCTAGAGCTCATGATTACATCATCAGAATGAAGACTGAACCAAGACCAGAGAAGAAGGAGGTGCACCACAGCTCCTTGCAGAGAGACACACAACTCTGGCCAGGAGAGAGACACCGCCTGGAGCACAGCCCCTCACCATTGACGTAGAGGCTGTTCCTGTCCAGGGTGAAGGACCCCAGCTGGGTGATGCCATAGGTTTCACGGCTCAGCTCCCAGTACAGCTTCTCTCTGTCCAGCCGGGGGCCTGCAGAGTCAGAGTGGATGGTGCAGGTGATGTCCACTCCGGTGGCTGCTCCACCCTTCTGAAGCCTGGGGAAGGAAGGACATGGGGATGTACAATATTGAGGAGGGGTCCTTCTAGATGTGGAAAGCAAGAGCAGGAGGCTGAGAGGGGACAGAAAAGGCTGGCTCAAGGCCAGAGGGGTTCTCCTAAGTGTCCCTCATCTGAGACAACCCCCACACAATTAAGAACAGAAAATACTATAACTGGAATTCGAAGACAAGATATAGTGCTTCTTCCAAGAGGAAAGCTTTCATCGAAAACAAACGATCATCTGAATTCCGTAAGTACAAACATGATACCCCATTTCTAGGAACTGAGTATTCCCACCATCTGGGCATGAAGAACACAGGAAGGGGGTGCTGGAGGCCAGCAGTGCCAAAAATATGCCCAGGAACTGAGCCCTGCTGGTCAGTACATGAGGGCCCACTGGACCCAATGCATCCCTCCATCTGGGGTCTCACCTGAGCGAGGTCAGTCTGCAGCCAGCATAGAAGGGGCTGATACTGGTCTTACTGAACAGAAGTCTGAGCTGGTGGGGGAAAAAGAAGGGGGTGAGCAGAAGGGCTGAAGGACTACATGAGCAGGCATGTGGTGGGGCTGATGGTGGTCATTGGGGGGCTCTCACCTGGTTCTGGAGGATCCTCTCAGTGGAGTTAAACTTGAAAGAAGCTGGGTGTCCCATGTCTTCAGTGTAGTGCAGGTTGGTGATGGTGAAGTTCAGGGTGAAGGACACCAGAGTGGGGCCAGTGGCTGCAGTGGGGGAAGAAGAGAAAAATGTCCAGTTTAGACCATAGTAAGGACCAAGGTTGCCTGGAACTCTAACAGTGGGGCACAAGCAATGGGCCTAAGTATGGCCACCAACCCCAGAAGCTGAAGGAGAGGCTGTTACAGGGTTTTTAAGACTCATTCATTCAGCCAGTGTGTACTGGGTATCTAATGTGTGCAAGGCTCGGGGTTGGGCTCTGTGGGTCC
>PITA01017796.1:7993-42383 GCA_004023965.1 Spilogale gracilis | reverse complement strand
TTTGACAGAGAGAAACACAGCCAGAGAGGGAACACAAGCAAGGGGAGTGAGAGAGGGAGAAGCAGGCTTCCCACTGAGCAGGGAGCCGGATGTGGGACTCCATCCCAGGTCTCCGGGATCATGACCTGAGCTGAAGGCAGTTGCCTAACCAACTGAGCCACCCCAGGCGTCCCTAGAGACTTTTATAATAAATCATGCAGTATGTTAAATCTGAAACATTCACTTGAGATTGACTGAAGTAGTTGAGTGTTTCAATAGGCCAGTGTTTGTATTGCTCAGTAGTAATCAGTGGAATTGTGCTGATTTTCCACACTTTGTTTATCTATTTACTCTTTGAAAGACATTTGCGTGTAGGTTTTGGTAATTATGAATAGAGTTGCTATAAACCTTCATGTACAGGTTTTGGTGTGATATAAGCTTTTATTAGTCCAGGATAAATATGTAGGAGTGGATAACTGGTCACTTGGTATATATATATTGAAATTTTTAGAAATTTTCAAACTCATTTCCAGAATGACTATCATTTTGTGTCCTGTTGACTCACGGTCTGCATCAGTTTTTTAGTGTGGAGGATTTGAAGGTTAAGTCTCTGCTCACTCTCTCTCCACTCACATGCACATAGACCCATGTTAAATACTTAATAAGTTAAATATTTATTAATAAGTTAAATAATAACACTATCTTCTGTTGTGCATTAAATTATGTGTCAGACACAATACTAGGCAGTTTCACTTAACATATAGGAAAATCAGAAGTCCTGTTCTAATTTTACTCATTGAGAGTCATTGACTATGGTAGATATATGTGAAAAGAAACATGAGAAATTTTTATTGATTTTTATTTCTCCCTACTTTATTCTCTCTATATTGAGACTATGAGTCCACTTATAATATTCATGATAGGACCTGGTATGTAAGTCTTTCTTAATCCTCACAACAACATTTGAATCATATTATAAACCTCATTTTATAGAGGAGGAAATTGGGCATCAAAGCAGTTGAAGGATGCATTCAAGTACTTGTAATTAGATAAATGATAGAATTAAATCTGTCTTTTTCTAATTCTTTTGTATATATTCCCACTTTATATTGCATAGTATCATCCCTACTCAATCTTTTTTTCTCATAAAAATGTGTGGTATTTGGGGCATATTTATCTTGAAACATAATTTGTTATTTATCTGAAACTCAACTGGGCGGCCTATATTTTATGTGGCAACCCTACTGGTTTTATTCATTTATTCTATATTTATATAGATAAATTTCTTTAAAGGCTATGCACTTAGTCTTACTTTTAGTTTTTAAGTGTCATGAAGTGAAAATCACACAAGTCTGAGATATTTTAAGTTTCTATTTACATTACTTTGGGGGAGCAATGATTTCCAAATTAGAGCGAATTGTCACACATCCTAGTCAATTTCTAAATGATTCAAAATATCTTTATCTTTGATTTTTCCCCTTCAGCTTAGATATGAATCTTATATGAAAATTATTTGTAGTCTTTTCAGGAGATTGAACAATAGAATATTTTGAAGAGAGATATTACACCAAGGCTTTTTCATGACTTACTCCAAAGAAGAACATTACCAAATTGACTTCATTTATTCAATCTCAGAATTATTCACTTATGTATATGATGAAAATTATACTGGAGTTGAACTATAATTGGCAAGCATTGCCTATGTAGTATCTGGAAATATTGATCAAGAGCACATTATGGATGACTTATTTTCATCTGGAAACAAAAATAGACTTAAATTTACACAAAGTAACTTAAAAAATATTTAATGGGTTCTAGCAATTCATTCTAGACTAAAAAAAATAGTGATAGCAGCCTCAGTGATTTTTCTAGAGAAGTGAAATAGATACAATGGTTTCTACAAATTAAATTTCATTTGTAAATACAGTAGAGATATAAAAGTTTTTTGTATGTCTAATTGCATGCAAATATACATGCAATTACAGTTAATACTTGTTATTTAAGGATCCTGTATTTGTTAATTTCCTACTCACTAAAATTTATTTGTTATATCATATAATACTCATGACATTTTCATGGTCATTCACAGACATCTACAGAATAGTGAAAAATTGAGTTGCCTAAGGTGTAAATTTCCAGCTGAGTTCAAACAAAGTGGCACCCTTCCTTTTTATTTCATCTCTCCTATGGTAAATAAGGGTCCTTTTTGTGATCTATTTAGTGTTACATTTGAGGGTTCTTTTTCACATTTTCATGCCTTTGTTGAAAGATTTTTGCCATTTAAATGATTCCTCAAGTGTATTTGAAGTACTGTCTATTGTTCCTAAGAAGGCTGTGATATGTCTTACGAAGAAACTATGTATGTTAGATAGCTTTCATTCAGGCATGAGTTATAGTGCTATTGACCATGAATTCAATTTTAAAAAATCAATACATTGTAAATGAGGTGTCTTTAAACAGAAACACACATAAAACAAGGTTATGCATTAATCAATTGATTAAAATTAGACCAGAGGCTTATAGTGACCTAATCCTATATTTCCCCTCAGAGCAATGATTTAGTTTTTGACTAATTTGATGTTCTTGACAACTTTATAGAGTATGGCTACAGTAGATGAAGAGATTCAATTGTACTATAGATTGTACTATAGTACAATCACATGTTGGTGCTTATTACAACTACTCAGGACAGGAGCTTTATTTGTCTATCTGCTCCCAGTCTCTAACATTGTAGCTGCCCCAGAGGTCGAGTTTGATAAGTATTTCTTTTGGTGCACCAAAGAATGGACCATCACTGCACATCATATTCAATCATTTGTACTATATTTGCTTTGTACACTGCTAATCCAAATTAGTTTTTATACTAACAATACTCAGCAACCTGACAAGATGGAAACCGATTTAGCTTTGTTGCCCTGTTGAAAAATGAGAGCATTTATGAAGTTTTAAAATCAAGGTTATAACTAAAGTTTTGATGTCTTCTGCCAAATTCAACATGTTTTTGATTGTTATGAAAGTACCTCCTTGACATAAAAGCAAGAGGTTTGAGAGTTTACACTGGATACATGCTAATGTGTGTAGAATGAAAAAGGCACTTCTGAAACTGGTAGCATCAGGGAATAAATCATAATCCTGATGTCTTTTTAGCCAATATTTTCTCTCAATGTTTATCAATCACTCAAAAGATTATGTATACCTCAGAGTGTTTTTGCTAAATTGTTAACAGGAAAAATTTACATACATTTAAAACTGACCATAAGTTGAAGCTAATTAAATTGAGGATTCAACTGAATCTACAGAGTAGTGAAAAATTGAGTTGCCTAAGGTGTAAATTTCCACAAAATCACCTACTAGTGATTTTGTTTTTGTGGCTTTTGTTTTATATTTATGAAAATGTGCCATTGATTATATATCATGAACTGAGTTATCATTAATTAAGTATATATCTTTCATATTCTTATTTTCATCTCAATCTCAGAGAGTTCTATGTGGAACTTCCTTTTTCACACCTGGAATCACAAAGATAGATGAAATTGTTGGGCTCAGAATAGTGAGGGGGCAACAAGTTCCCTCAATTACTTTATCACAAGTAAATTATAAGACAATTTCTCCAAGTATAAGGGCTCTCATATTCTTTTCAAGAAAGTGACTTTGCCAGTCTAATCCAAATTTACATGGAAAATGTAAGGACTTATTTTAACATTATCTTGTCACAAGTGATTCACCAATTTGGTCATATTTGAAGTGAAACAATTTGTAAAGCTGGTCTCTAAAGTCTGAAGAAAATTTAGTATATGAAAATCTTTGAGTTCTTTTGAAAGAGGTGAATTTTTTTCTACAAAATATCTGAGAAAGGCCAAAATGTATTAATTAGCCTTTCCCTGAGTTTCATGCAAATATTGACAAAACAGTATTCCCATTGAGAGTAACTATGTTATAAATATTAAGGTAGAACAATGCGAATTGCTAATATTTTATCATTTTTGATAAATAAAATGGCAATTTCATATAATTTGACTTAATATGATATACTTTCTAACCAATCAGATAGTATTACTTTTCATCTATTTTGGGTATTGACAACAAATATTTGAAAATATCAGTGAGATATCTAGAAGAGACTGCCATTAATTTGTGGCTATTTAGAATATTATTACTTAAATAACCACAATTGCTGACAAAGAGCTTAAAGTACGGCCATCCTAAACATTTTGAGTGCTTATTATATGGAAGACATCATATTAAGTAATTTATAAGCATGACAGAATTGAATTCTCACAGTAATTTGTGAGACTGGTATTATCATTTTTCAGGTAAGAAAACTAAGCTTTATTTAATACAAGTACCTTTTCCAAAGCCACAGGGCAGACAAGTAAGTTTAACTCCTTTTGCTTCTGATCTCTTCTTGGAAAATCTTCCCTAACCTCCCTCATTAGGGGAAGGGCCTCTCCAGACATCCTGTGCTGCTGTGGCATCAGCATCTCTACTTGCTTGAGCATCTATTTGATCACTAGTTGATTACTAGTTGATTATTAGTATGGTCCAGGAACATATCTGCAACCTTAACATGATACTGGGCATGTAAAAAATAAACTCTTCATAATTATTTGTGAAATGAGTTGGAAATTGAGGAAGCCACTGTTTGAGATCACAGTCTGTTTTGGTACTGGTGCTCTTTACCAAAATGCTGTATCATGCTTATATTTAAGAATGACAATAAATGAAATTATAAGTCTTATTTATATGTATATGAATTACAGGCTTTCTTTAGTTTGAATAATTGCTTTTGGACCATCTCATGCATGTTAAGAGAAAGCGGACTAAAATTCACTTTCTCAAGTTATAGTCAAATGGGAAATTCACTACTCAATATTCCAAAGTTCTAAAAGGCTAAACTAGTCATCTTTAAGATAATCTGCTACTTTAATTATCCCTATCATATTTCTATCTGAGAAAATTAATTACATTTTCACTATGCATGTTGTAAAAATATATTGTAGAGATACCTGAATAAAAGTGTAGTAGGAGACTAAATTCATAATGGAAACTCCATTGTTGTGGGCATTTTTGGCTAGTTAGGGTAACACCTTTTGCTACAGGCATGTGTCCGTGTATTGATAAAATTTTTACTCATCTAAAAGAGAGATTGAGCTCATATGCCTGGTAATAATTTAGAACCATATCCAAATGTTGTTACAGAATATGAAGTAATAGTTTTCCAGAACCAAATACAACCAGAGAGTAGATAAGGAATATGTGCCTAGCCCAAGTTAACATAGTCAATCCTCCAACATTTGAGCAGGAAGTAGTCATCCATTTATCAACAAATGGAATTTTGAAAATAGTCTTTAGGGGCGCCTAGGTGGCTCAGTTGGTTAAGCGACTGCCTTCGGCTCAGGTCATGATCCTGGAGACCCGGGATCGAGTCCCACATCGGACTCCCTGCTCAGTGGGAAGCCTGCTTCTCCCTCTCTCACTCCCCCTGCTTGTGTTCCCTCTCTGGCTGTGTTTCTCTCTGTCAAATAAATAAAATCTTAAAAAAAAAATACTCTTTAGATGTATTCTGTTGTCCTGTTATTCCTGGGTCCATGTCTATCTAATTATGCAAAAATATCTGACGGAGACACCAATTGTTTTGTTGTTGTCCCACAGAAATAGGACAGTCATTTACAGTAATTTCAAATTAGATGTCATTTAAATTTTTCTTTTTCTTTTTAAAGATTTTATTTATTTATTTGAGAGAGAGAGAGATCACAAGAGGCAGAAAGGCAGGCAGAGAAAGAGGAGAAAGCAGGCATCCTGCCAAGTAGAGAGCCCGTCGTGGGCCTCGATCCCAGGACCCTGAGATCATGACCTGAGCTGAAGGCAGAGGCTTTAACCCACTGAGCTACCCAGGCACCCAGATGTCATTTAAGTTTTTCTAAATTGTTATGTAATTTCTTTGGCCTGAGAACCAAAATCCATTAGGTGGATCACAGATGTCAAAATTTTGAGAAACATTTCTAGAAACAGTATGGATAAGCTCCAAAGGGTCCTCAAAGCACTTATATTAATTATGTGAGATTTTTGTGTGAATGGGCATGCTTTCTGGGAAGAGTCATTAATTTTTGAGAGAATTAAAGACTATCACTGACTTAATCAATATTTATGTATTAATTGAATGAATAAATAAATGAATATACACAGGTGTTATTTAATTAAGAATTGCATAAAATGTGAATTATACAAGATTAAACAATATTTTGGAGTTATTTAGGTTTCAGAGGACCACTTAGAGTGTCTTAGTAGAGCAGTGTACTTGTGTAAGAGTGCTTTCTCAGTGAGTTTTGTCCTCTGAAACAAAGAAGAAAGGCAGGATCCCACTGGATTTGAGTGCTGTGTGAAGAAAGGAAACAAGAAATTGACAAGGAGCAAAATGGTTAAGATGTTTAAAGTTTAAAACATTGTAATGTCTCTAAGAATGTTATTTGTACCCAGCATATAAGGAGAAAGTCCTAAAAAGACATTTGAAACCCCGAGCACCAAATCAATGAGAAAGTAAGAAGCCTGATCTTCTTACTTACATTTAGCATGGAGTAGGTCTGGAAAGCATTTCTTTGGCAATATGTTAAAAGAAATTATCAGAAGGCACTTAGTGATGAATGAATAGTTTTAAAGACTTCAGGAAACCTTGGATAAAGGCATTAGCTGGAACTAGTGGGTAGAACACAGTTTTCCTGTGGAATCGAGCACCAGGGCTTAAACTTTGCAACTTGAGTTTGAGGCCCAGTTGGTTGTCAAAGACTGAAGGAAAAGTTCTGGGCATTCAGGCACCCTGTCATTACCCGCACACGAATTTGGGTCTAAGATTCAGGTTATATATTAATAGGGACAATACAACACCATCAGACATGTCTACACTAAAAGAACCTTATTTATTCTATTTGCATCATGTGGACATATTGTTCAGGGGGATACTGGATGTAGTTTAGATTGATTAGTTCATGAGTATCAAAACACTTTGAAGATGAACTTTCAATTGCTTGCAGTGTTAATCAACTATTTTTCTCAGTGTATACTTTTCTGTTGTTTCCCTCAGCAGAGGTTATTTAAGAACAATCTTCATAAATATTCAACTTGATAAATATTCATTCAGTATTCAGTGGAAATGTTTCAGATGCAATGGTAAAGGCATATAGGGGTTTTGGAGAACATGGGGAAGGAAGTGAATTCAGAAAACAAAAGAGAACATAAAATATTTTATAAAGGAAAGATATCTGGAGCATTTTAATAGATAAACAAGAGCGGGAAGGCAAAGATAAATGATGAAAGCAAGCGCATTACAAATGGAATAGCAAAGTGTGAGAGAACAGCATGTGTTCAATGAATGATAGACGTTTCAGTAGATATGTGTGCAGGGCATATGGGATGGAGACACTGGAATGAAAACTGAATTCTACAAATCTCCTCCGGCAGAGCCAGATCATAAAGTCAGTGTACCCTGGATGGCATGAGATAATAATATTCAAGCCTCCAAGCTATTTTTCTGGGCTAAATGGAAAGGGTGGAAGGGATGGGAGAAGAAAGGGGGCAAGAGGAAGGCTAAGGAGACTTTCCAGTGGTGTGAGGTTGAAGATGATAGAAGTCTGAGCAGTGAAGATGGAGAAGAGAGGAGGGGCTCAGAGATGCTAAGTGGGGAAGGAGGCAAGACTTTGTCATCTGTGTGAAGTGGATGGTGAGAGAGAGGCAAGAAATAGAAAGGCTTCCAGATTTCTGTCTTAGATTATTGGGTTTCATTAACTGAGAAAGAGAGTATAATCTGGCAAATAACATGTTTTAGAAGCATCGGACAAATTCTCTTTCATTATGAATACAATGTAGCACATGCCAGACTGTAAATTATACTCAACATATTCTATAACATGGAAATACTCTTAAGCTTTTTTCTGGGTAAAAATATGAAATTTATAACTAAACATCCATGAACAAATTGTTTCAATATGGGAATATTGACAAACCCATCCTCTCAAAAGATTCTGGTATAACAATGTGCTGCTGGACCCCTGAAGCAAGTAATAAGTTATCTGTTAATAAAAAAAAGAGAAAAAGAAAAAAATGTCCATTGGCTCTTGCCAATTGAAAGGTAGAGTGCAAAGTGTTTTTCTTTTTTCTTTTTTTTTTTTTTGGCTTTTCTATTTTTCTATTTTTTATTTTTTTATTATGTTCATTTAGCCACTCTATAGTAATTAGTTTTTGATGTAGTGTTCAGTGATTCATTATTTACATGTAAGACCCAGTGCTCATCACAAGCCATGCCCTCCTTAATACCCATTGCCTGGTCGCCCTCTCCCCTCTGAAACCCTGAGTTTGTGTCCTGGGGTTTCACTCACATATGGAACATAAGCAATAGCACAGACGACCATAGGGAAAGGGATGAAATCTGAAGAGGGAGAAATCAGAGAGGGAGATGAACCATGGGAGACTAGGAACATGGACCCCAGGAAGCAAAGTGTTTTTCTGCCTCCCCTATTGCTTAGAATTTTTCTAGCTATTCTCTGTGCCTGTGGATCAATAGGAATCATCACTGGTGATATATTTAGTCCTGTTAAGGTCATGAAGTTTTCAAGACAATTTCATTTTGACTTTCTTATTAATTCGTTTTTTTCATCATTAGAGGTGAGATAAGTAAGTTTGCTGTTTCGGGCCTCAAGAGATTTTGGGTGGTCCTTAGCTAAAGTGATATTATGATAAGGTTATCTCTATTTTAAATTGTTAGCAAGAAAGTGATGCAAAGCCTGGCAGAGTTGTGGGGTGACCGTAATGATCTGGCAGGCATATGCATCCTTTGCTGAGGATCTTGCTATGAGTTGATATATCCCTTGGGTCCCTCTCCTTGCTATACTTGGCATTTTCCAGGACTCTTCATGCATGCCTGATTCTGGCCCTGAAGTAATTTCAAAAATTTGGCACTTGAAGTTAAAAAAAAAGTTAGTGTTGTGAGGTAGGATCAGGCAATTAACACTACACACCTAATTTTGTATTCCAACATAAGCCACTGGAATGAAAATTAAAATAGGATTTTTGGGGAAAAAATCTACAGATGCTTGTGTTGACTCTAGATACCCCTTCTTAGAGAGCCTCTGGTTTTATTTTATGTTTTTTGCAGCTATAAACAACAAGCTATTCAAATTAATAACTTATTCATCATTTACAAGTTAGCAGTAGTCTAACGTGGCATATATGTACTTTATTTTTTTGAGTAATTCACAAGTCAGATGAGGAACTGATATGAAAATGACTGATGCCAGGATTTCTTTTCCATTGAAATAATTTCATTTGCAGAATTTTCTCATTAAAATAAGCAATGGAATTATACGACCATGGTTCATGTCTTTCAATTTAAATTTGCTAAGAGTGTAGGACTACAGTTCAATTAAACAGTACATTATTTCTTGTCCCTTCATCTTCTTTACATAAGTTTAATTATGACTAATTTGTGAAATTATAAATTGCTCAAATGTAATATATTTTGGAATTTTTCAGAAAAGTTCCAGAAGGTCAAGGTAAAGTAATGAAAAGATTAAATCTGCTCAGATCACACAGCATCTTTAAAAAAGTATATTCATTAGCAGTTTTACACACTATATCCTAATCTTTATTCTACCTATTGTAAACCCTGTTGGCTCTTGTTTTTGTTTTATCATTAACTTACGTTGAAATTCCTTTTTTGGAGCTAAAGGAGATGATATCCCCATAGTGTCTATTGAGGACTACGGGATTGAGGCATACCAAGTTATTATTTGCTGATGGAGATGTGTCCCTCCTTGACCATATCCAGCTTGAAACACTTTTGAAGTAGGATTCAGGAGATGAGATCTTCTCTTAGAACTATACATTCTATATCACTGAGAAAATCACTTCAGCTCTCATAGATCAGATAATAATTAGATCCCATCACCAGCACCCATGACTGATTATAGTGGCTGTGTACATTTCTTTACTGGGCAGTGAGGTTGTTGAATCGCTCCCTCTTTGGGCTGCTCATGATGCTTTCACACCTGATGGATCTCCCTACTAAGGAGCAAAGCACAGCCCACTTGGTAGTCATATGTCCTTGATGGTCCTTATTCCTCCTGAATTGGTCTTGGTAAGGCATAATGATGTCTGTTCTTCTTCTTACCCTCTCTCTTTTTCTTTATTTCTATATCTTAGGAATCTAGTGGTCTCCTTCACCCAGCCTCCCACACCAGAATGCACGATGAGTTTCCAGCATCTAGCAAAATCTAATTTTCTAGGCCTTTGGGGGCACTTCCATATGTATTCTTTAGTAATAAATCAATGATGGCTATTGGCTTGTGCTCTACTGGTTCTGGGCAATGGATTTTTATTTTGAGTTTGAGGAAATAATAGACTCAAGGGAATGTCATGGAAAGTTCAGACATTTGTCCCTGACAGGTGAGTATTAGTGCGTATACATAACTCCAACAAAAATGAATATCCACTAGAAATAATTTAGATGGAGAAACACTGTAGGAGCCTTAGGGAGTCTTCCCATTTACTTGACTTCATTCTTAAGCTCCATGCATGATTGAATCTATGGAGACCATTAGACTATAACCGGATGTTTTGTCATTAGAGTACCTATGAGAGTAGAAGGTAGTCAATGCAAATTGCTTTCTTTGGTTCACACACAGTTTGAAGTTTTGAAATAACAGTTTAAAACATTGCGATTTCAAAAACCCCTCTGAGTATGCTCTAGAATTTTACTCACTGATAAGGTTAACAATTGATTTTTAATTTCTTTGTTTTTGTATTAGTGTGTTAATGCCAACTTTCAGAACTCAGAGACTCCCTTAGAAACAGGATTCCTCTTAGTCCCCGCATAGTTATGAATGTCCCTTTTGGGGAAGTAACATGTTGCAGGCCATAAACCATGCAGGCATGCCTGGAATTTGGGGATAGATAGGAATGGACTAGCCCATGGCTATAGGCATGAACAGACTAAAAATAAGATTTGAGTTCCTTATAAGAGGCAGAAGTAGGTGGGAAGTCTGGGTGGTTCAGTCAGTTAAGCATCTGCCTTGGGCTCAAGTCATGATCCCAGGGTTCTGGGATCGAGTCCTGCATTGGTCTCCTGGCTCAGTGGAGGGCCTACCTGCCTCTCCCTCTGCCTGCCACTCCCCCTGCTTGTGCTCTCTTTGTCTCTCTCTGTCTGACAAGTAAATAAATAAAATAAAATCTTTTAAAAAGAGAGAGAGGTAGAAGTTTAACATTAGAAAATCTGTTCAAAACACTAATTCTGGAGCAAGAATTGGATCCACAGTGGAGGTTAACCATCAAGGTAAATGAGAAAAAAGTAAGGAGATGAAATATCAGCCATGGACTACAAAAGGAAAAGAATTTTTGAGGATCATTTGCAGTGGAATCCCTAGCAAGGAGATGGTTGGTAAAGGCACTGAGCATGGTCAGAGACCTTCATGTTCAGCAGATACTTATTTTATCTTTACTTTGATTTTTCCCATTAAATACAACTCATGTATTACTAAAGAAATAGAAAATGATGAAAATGAAAGGAAATTTAAAAGTGTGATATGAGAGTAAAGGAAATGGGTGTGAGCCACGATATGGTAATGTTTGCAGAGACATGCAAGTACAGATCTCTGAGCCCAGCCACTGTGCTTCTGGGACAGTTGGAAGTTTCTCTGAAAGGGGGAAGTCAAAAAAGGAAAAGAAAAGTATAGGGTTGGAGAAACTGTGGATATGAGAATGGACAACCACTCTTGTGTGCCCTTCTGTGTGAGCTTGTTATTTTAAAACATACTGTTTGGGAATGGAGAACAAGTAGAACTGTCCATTATAGAAGGAGGACTCATTGTCTACAACACTGAGGTTTTCAAAATTTTGAAGAAACAACCTAGGTTAATATGACAGACTTTTTCTTTTTATAAAAAATGCAGCATGTGCTCTTGCAGTTGTTTTTGGACTGAGGTTCACAGAAACTAGATTTCCTTCAGTGTACCATGTGCTTTTGAGAGAGGGGTGTAGACCAGATGACAGTTCTGTCAGTTTTAGGTACAATTTATACTTTTTTTTTTTTTTAATTTCCTACACAGAGCTTTAGTTCTTCTCTAAAACTCCACCCTGGTCTTCCTCCAGCCACAGGACTCTGTTCACTCATTCATTTTTTTATTCCCATGAAGTCCCACATTACTCTTCTTCCATGAGCATTGCTGTAGTCTCCAGTGTCCTCAGCCTCACCTTTCACACAGACAATTATAGATATTCAGAAATGTTATTTGTGAAAGTGAAATATTTAAAACAAAAATGTAGCAAAGAGAATAGGAAGACTAGACAATTATGGCTCCCTCTCTATCAATATACATATATAATTTATTTCTCTGAGTCTGGTCACCACTTCTAAGGACATATGGGGCATCTCAGATATGCTATTGCTCCCTTGTTATTAGAAAACGCCCATGTTTGGCATCTGGTACCAGTTTTAGTTTTATTGCCACTTTTGGTTTTAACCTTGGCTCTTTATCTAACTATGTTCTGAGAAGAATCCTATTCTCTTTGAATTTCAAATTTTTCTTCTAAAAATGAGAATAATAATGCCTTCATTGAATATTTCAAATGGTTACTCTAAAGAACAAATAAAATGACCTCTCTTAAAGCCATAACTTCTGTCCTCTGGTCATCTACCAATTTAACACCTCTGCTAGGTTCTAGAATGCAGTGACACACATATCAGACACATAGTCACTTCCTGTCCTCATAGGATCTGGTGGGAGCGGGTAATAATATTTCATAAAATCACTACACAAAAATTCAAGCCATGCTGAATGATATGAGGAAAAAGTATGGTGAGCTACGATGTTTATGTTGCAAAAGCAATTCCTCCACACATGACGCCTAAGGCAAGAAGTGAATCTGCCCCACTTAACTTGGCTGGATTTGATATTCTGAATCATCATAAAAAAAACTTACAGTAAATAATAAGTGAAGATTAATTCACTTGTGATCCTTATATACAGCTTTATAACTTTCTTTCAGTTTCTATAAAAATCACTCTCTGCAAAAATAGGTGGAATTTTTATTACTAATCATTTGGTATTTACCTGGGTTACATATATTCTCAATTTACTTGCCTTGGGGAAATCTCACACATCACCTGAAAAATATCATCTGACATATAAATGAAGACCTTTTATGTTCAAAACCAGGAGACTGAATGTTCAGTCATAACCTCATAATCATGATAGGTACACAGTGTATTTGGTACATAGTAAAAGGAGTCATTGAACATTTCACTTTTGATAAATGTGTTTCTCAGTTCCTATGGTCTGGTCACGCTTGTGGTAGGACAAGCCTGCAATGTGAGCCAAACCATGACCTCAAATTACACACTGAAATTCTCTAAAATTCAACTGTAGCTATTTATATGTTGCCTGATGACTATTACTATAGCAAAATATCTTTTTAGTTAATGGAGGTTTTTTATAAGGTTGAGTTTGTCTGTGAGAGAGAGAGATAAAATATAGTATTTATATATTTATAAATATGTATTATGAAAACATATTGAAAAACAAAAATATTTAAGAAAGCACATTTTGGATTATTGATTTTCATTACTTTCTTTACTTACTGATATTGGTATATAACTACCAGCTTTTATTAGTTATGTAATAGGTAAGTTTTGCAGACAAAAAAACTAGAAGCAGCAATTTAAAAGATAAAGAATTCACTCGTTTGTTTTCAGAGCTAGACAACGTATGGTATTTTCCCGGGCAGCTTTTCTTTGTGCCTTTGTCAATTAACTCCATCTGTATTTCTATATGAGAGCATATATTTTTGCTCCTTTGTTATTAGAAAACACTCATGTTTGGAATCTGGTACCAGTTTAAGTTTTATTGCCACTTTTGGTTTTAACCTTGGCTCTTTCTCTAACTATGCTCTGAGAAGAATCCTATTCTCTTTGAATTTCAAATTTTTCATCTAAAAATGAGAATAATAATGCCTTCATTGAATACTTTAAATGGTTACTCTAAAGAGCAAATAAAATGACATTTGTAAAACAACTTTGTGATCTATGAAATCCAATGTAGATATATTATTTAAGTAATCTCCTTTCTTCTATTTCCAAAGGAAAAGCTGTCCTGTGGTAGAAAACTACTTAGAAAAAGATGCTGTTCTTAAGATCAGTCATTCTCAGCTTTAGGCTGAGTTTAGAAGGTACAAACCAGGGGTGGGAAGAGATTGAGGAAATGTTCTCAACATGAACAATGCTAGAATAAGTTGTTCTAATAAATCTTCAAAAATCTATTAAGATACTCTTTCATGTCATGAATAAAAGTTTTCCTTCTTTGCAGACTTGGCCCTAATTTTGATTTCTGGACACAACTCTCCATATTTTCTTGTTATTTCCTAAATGACATTTTATTCTGTTACATATTATCTTGCTAGATTTCCATATCACTCTATGCATCCTAAGACCTGTTTGTATCTTATTTTAGTCAGTTAGTAGAAATGAGTGGTCTTCTTGATTCCAGGTCATTTCTGAAATTGATAAGCATATCAACTATATTTTTATTGCATTTTCTTTTTTTAAAGTTTCTTTTTTAAATTTATTTGACAGAGAGAGAGAGAGAGAGAGAGAGAGAGAGAGAGAGAGAGAGAGAAAGCAGCAGCCACAGAGGGAGAGGGAGAAGCAGATTTCCTCATTGAGCAGGGAGCCCAATGTGGAACTTGATCCCAGGACTCCAGGGCCACAACCAGAGCTGAAGTCAGAGCTTTATCAACTGAGCCACCCAGGTACCTTTATTGCATTTTCATAGGAGATTCCATACATGCTAGTATATGTTAGGTGCTGTGCTAGGTCTTGGGGAGAATGCAAAGATAAGTCAAAATCACGGCACTTGACCATCATTTAGACTTCTTATAATCTGCTGGCAAGGGAGAGATAATATATTGTAGTAGTTTAGAGAAAATAGTGATTTTATATGAAACAAGGCCAAAGTTATCCAATTGATATATAAACCAACAAACCCAAGGCTTTAAAGAAAGCCCTCTAAATGTAAACAGCATCAGGAAGTTGTAGTAAAAATTTTGCTACTACTTTCTTTTACTCGTTTTTGATTAAATTTGATTAAATTAAAATTTACATATATATATAGCCACACATATATGCAGTATATGCACACATATACATTCTACTGTAGTTTATTACACACACATACACAGTTGTTTACTCAGAGAAATAGTACTTTCTCTGGAAAACTTAAATTTCTTGGGATAGCGTAGAAGAGTTAGGAAATGATAGCATCTAATCCATGATGTAGACTCTGTGGACTTCTAAGCAAACCCTATGGCATAATCTACTAATCATAAAAATAAGTTTAGGGGCACCTGGGTGGCTCAGCTGGTTAAGCAACTGCCCTTGGCTCAGGTCATGATCCTGGAGACCCGGGATCGAGCCCCACATCGGGCTCCCTGCTCGGCGGGAAGCCTGCTTCTGCCTCTCTCACTCCCCCTGCTTGTGTTCCCTCTCTGGCTGTGTTTCTCCCTGTCAAATAAATAAATAAAATCTTAAAAAAAATAAGTTTAGCTTAGTTTTTAGAGTCATGACAAAAATAACCCTAGATATCTATAATTCCAGATTTTACACTCAAGTCAAAACCATAGTCTTCAAGCCAACTGGTCTTCAAACCATTCCTACCTCATCAGATGACAAGGTGCTTGCCTCCTAGGTGGTAATTGTGTTTAACTCTAAGAAGAATTAAAATTATAGCTTTGAGAATTGAGTATAGAGTGATGAAGCAAAACAAACTTACAGTATTACATTTTTTTCATAGTGAAATATAACGTGCAGATTTCAGCCTTTTAAGCTTTTTAAAAACTTATGGGAATTTTATCCTATTAGAGTAACAGATGGGTAACTGAGAAACAAATTGACTAATTTGCTTAAACTTGTGATTTTTGGTTGAATCTTAGAACATTTTAAAATAATTTTAGAACGTGTAGGAAATCTCAAGGTTTGTATTTATAAGTAAAGTTTTATGAGTATTACAGAAGTATGCAGAAATGCATCTTTAATCATCTGGGTGTACTTCAAGAGGAAATCAAATATATTGTATTTGTAACTACAGCTTAAAATATTTAAGATAATGTACATGATTATAATATAGAATATCTATTGCAAGTTATTAAAATAGGCTCAATTGGTGAATAGAATAATAAGATTTATAAATTGAACTAAAACAATTAAGGAATAAATCTTTTGAATTTGTAACTTTAAAAATGGAATATTAGTATACTATGGTTCCTAGTAAATAATTGTTTTGGCTCAAAATTCCACCCCTTAGGGAATCCAAAAATGTCACCTTGACAATATAGCTATGCTTAAAGTCAAAACCAGGCTTGGACTTTTAAGTTATACAAACCAATATTTTTTTTTATTTTTCTTTTTTTTTTGAAATGTAAGTTACTCTGAGTTGGTTATCTAAGACTAAGAACTGAAAGTATCTTGACCAGTATGCTCAGATTTGAGGGGATTTTGGAGTGTGGAGAAAAAAGAAATCCTTTGGGTGTTTGAGAGTATTTGGGAAAACAGGATTTCAGAGATTTTTTGCATTTATTTGGATACAATCCCACACTGAGACCAAACAGTATTGAAAGTCTGCTTTTTGAGAGTTATAGAGAAAATTTGGAAAATCCTAAAGCTTCTAAAGTAATTCAGCCATGATTCCATCACTCAGAAGTAATCAGCATTAATATTTTGGTATCATTTCTTATAGCTTTTCATTCTTTGTATGTATGTATATTTGTGTTTGTATAAATTATATAACAACAGGGGTACCTGGCTGGCTCAGTCGGTTGGGCATCTGACTCTTGATTTTGGCTCAGGTCATGATCTAGGAGTTGTGGATCGAGCGCTAATGAGCTCTGCAGTCAATACAGAGTCTGCTTGTCCCTTTCACTCCTCTTCTGCCCCTTCCCACATTCACACACACACTTTTCTCTCTCAAACAAACAAATAAATAAAATCTTTAAAAATGTAATATCAATATATCTGTTCTGCCTCTTTATGTATGATATATATATATATATTACATTATGATACATACAGTTTTATATTCTTCTCTTTCAGTGAACCTAATATTATAATATATTTTTAAATCTATATATCAAAACTATTTTGGGGGGGAGTGAGCCTACCCTGGTTTTAATAATAAAATTGAATTCCTACCCATTCCACATTATGCAGATAAAGTGATCAAAGAGTCTCTCCAGGCTTTAGAGCCTAGATTCAAACATTTATCTATATCCCTGGAACATAACTGCCTAGAGTTTTATGTTCCAAAGGATACTGGCCCTTGGAATCCAGGCAGTTGTGAAAATGATCCCCTTGATTTGTGAAACAGGCCATGTGTTAGAGTTGATAAAGGAGAGATTGGTAATGCATGTGAATCCTTGGCTCAGGTACTATCCCCTTTTATGCCACCCACAAGTAACATGCTCAGTTTCAGTTGAATTTCAGATAAACAATAGACTTTTTTTAGTATAAATATGTCCCATGCAGTATTTGACCCATAGTCAAAAATATAGTTATTATTTTTCTGAAATTCAAGTTTAACTGGGTGCTATTTTTTTTTGCTATTTTTATTTGCTCAATCCGGCAACCCTATCCACAGCCCCACTAACTGTATCAAACTGAAGCAGAGATGGGTCTCAGAGTCCTGGTTAACATGTTCCTCTCTAGTCCATTCCCAAGACTTCCTTGCTGGTTGTCAATAGTAGTTTAAAAGCCTGTGGTTAAAGTGAAAGACAGTGAGCTCCTGACCTAAAGTGGTTGTAGGAGGACTGCAAAGGAAGAAACAGGAAAGAAGTATTTTGGATATAGAATTGAAAGAAAAGGTTCAAGAGTGACTCAAGATTTTCACTCTAGACATATAGGAAAATGGCTATGCCATTAAGAATGACAGGAAAATTAGAAGTCAGGATCAGTTTAAAATGCCATCAGAATATCAAGTCAGACATGATTAGCAGATAGCTTATGCAACACTGATTCCACTTCCATGCTTTTGCCTTATAACAAATTATTGAAAATTTGATTGGAACCGCTTCAAAAAAGAACCATTCCTTTCTTTTTTTTTTTTTAACACTTGGAAAAACAAAAGGCACAAAAGCTGGTTTGATGTAGTCGTTCCTACTTATCTTCCACTCTTCACTGTCTCTCCAGTCAACTGAAATAAACAGGGGTTTTGTTTATTGGACATCTGACTTTTGTTTCTTTTTAATGTCTTTTTAAATTACTTTTTAATGTATTTGAAGATTTTATTTATTTATTTGTCAGAGAGAGAGCACAAGCAGGGGGAGCGGCAGGCAGAGGGGGAAGCAGGCTCCCTGCTAAGCAAGGAGGCCGATGTGGGAATCGATCCCAGGACCCTGAGATCATGACCAGAGCCGATGGCAGGTGTTTGACTGAGCCACCCAGGCATCCCTTAACAGGAGTTTTAAGGATCTATGTATTTATTTTTGGAGGGAGAGGAGTAGAAGGAGAGGGAGAGAGAAAATCTCAAGCAGACTCTGTGCTGAATGGACATGGAGCTCATTTCCACGATCTGGAGGTCATGACCTGAGCCAAAACCAAGAGTCAGACACTCAAGTGATTGCACTGCTCAGGCACTCCTAAAAGGAGTTTTACTTAGGAGTGTTTCTAGAATGTTTCTGAGTTTGGACAACCAGGATCATTATTTCAAAAGACAGTAAAAATAGTCCTTGGAGATCAATAAAGAATGTACCCACTATTAAGACAAAATGAGATATTATAAGATTAGGTCCCTTCTAGTCTGTGTGGCTATATTCAGTTTCACTTAATAGGTTTATGTAACCAGAAGAACAGCTACTGTGACTCATGGAAAGAACAGTGTTCCATACAACTGTCTATTCTTCACCCCTTTTTCCTCCCCAACAAAACCTGGCAATTAAATAAAATACTACTGCCTAATATATAAAGGACTAGGGAGAAGGAATAATTTCATTTTATATATAATCTTTCTAGAGGGCATTTTGGCAAAATTAATTAAGCATATAAAAGTAATTATGCTTATATTCCCATTTAAAAATTTGAATTAAGAACATAATCAGAACACTTACAAAGATGTTTATATAAAGGTGTTTACAGAATTAGTATTTAGGATAAATATTAGAAATATTTTCAGTGTTCCTTAAAATCAGATTAGTTAAAGACATATTTTTCCACATAATAGAATTTTATCTAGCCATTAACATACAGAGTAGTTAATGAGTCAGTAAAATGTTCACAATGAATTACTATACTCAATTAAGAAGTTATAAAATATTATGCCCACTGCATTATAAAATTTTCTTAAAAATAATACATGCATATTTTCCTTCCTGTAATGATGTCTCCAAGGTGGAGGAGTGGGAGGCATCATTAAAAGAAGGAGCATATTGAAAAGAGGGGCTAGATATTGCCCTGAGAATGTTGAGATAAGCACCACATTGGGCAAAAATTAGTGAAAGAGGGGCGCCTGAGTGGCTCAGTTGGTTAAGCGGCTGCCTTCGGCTCAGGTCATGATCCCGGAGACCAGGGATTGAGTCCCACATGGGGCTCCCTGCTGGGCGGGAAGCCTGTTTCTCCCTCTCTCACTCCCCCTGCTTATGTTCTCTCTCTCACTGTATTTTTCTCTGTCAAATAAATAAATAAAATCTTTAAAAAAAATTAGTGAAAGAGACTGAGAAAGTATGGTCAGAACAGGTTAGAGGAAAATGACAAGGCACTAAATGAAAGGTGTTTCATGAAGGGGTGGATAACAAATACTTTTCAGTTCTTCATAATTCTAGAAAGACTACCAAACGGATTATGAAATATCTCATAAAAGATCAGTTAAGATGATGAATAGGTAAGATAATTAACAATGTTTTGGGAAAGGACATTTTAAGTAGAGTGGTAGAGATATACACTGATTGAATAATAAACAAGATAGTAGAAAAGACTGAGTATCTGTAAAATCAAAGAATCGAGTGATATTTAAATCTCTCTACTACAGTGTTATCTTATAATGGGGAAAACTTCAGAATTTAAGATATTGAAAGGTATTTATTAAAATATAAAAGTTAAATTTAAAAAATAAATGCATAAATATTCATAGAAAAACTGGAAGGATATGAAATAAAATGTTAATAGTATTATCTGTGTAGCAAGACTACAAGTGTTTCTTTTCTTCTTCTACCTACCTATATTTTCCAATTTACTACAAATACCATGTATCACCTTTACAATTAAAAAAAATAAGTGCTATTTTAAAAAAAACTACTTAAATAAAATTAGAGAGTAGTATTGCACGCCCTTAATGCTCAACTTTGGTGATGGAGAGAAAATCTTATTAAAACCATTTGCTTATTGACTTAAAACACTGAAGTAGTCTAATGGGAAAGAATTCAGTTCTTCAAACCCAGGAGCCCACTTAAAATTCTTGCATTTGGAGAGGTGAACTAAGTTTGAGTTCATATAATTTTGCCAAAAGATAACCTCTAGCTTATAGAATGATATTTTAAAAGTTTCTCTAAAATGCTGAGAAGATTTTTTTTGGACATAAAAATTGCTCTTTAAATAACATTTGATGACTTATGTGTAAAGGAAGTAGAAACATACTTCTGCCTTAAGGCAGAATGCTTTGCAAAATAGCTTTTAGGTTATATTCTGACCATTTGAAAAAGAACTTTAAAAAGTGAAGCTAATCTAAGATGAAAGTCACTATAACTTGTAACTTGATGCACAGTATCTAAGGCAAAATTTACCATTTTTTACAAGACTGACATAAAATTCATGGGGAATCTACTCAGACCCAAATAAAATGAAAATGCTTTTAAACGAAACTATAGTGATGCTTAAAATAGAAAGTTTCTTGAGGTTATGGGGAACCACAACCTTCTAGCCACCCAAAAGCATTCTACAAGTAGGAATAGGCGTCTATTTTGGGTGAGATATTTTGAGTCCAATTCTCAGCAACAATGCTGAAGTTATTCCTTTGGGCATTTTTGGGGTGGTGCTAGGAAGAACTAATATTGTGTGTGGTCTGCGTTCCTGTAGTAATGACACATGAATAAAAGGATCTCAGAAGGCAGAAGGATAACTCAAATCCCATTTGTGGCAGTGTTCTTTGAGCAATGAAATCTTCAATGGATGCCACGACAGAACTACTTGGACTTATTTTGTTAGTTTTAGTGGGTATCAATGTGATATCATGCCCCTGAAGTTTGTTAGAAAGTACCAGTTATTCATTTTACACAACTTCTCATCATTGGGTTTGGAGACATTCTCAAGATGGTAGCATAGGGAGATCCTGAATATACATCTTCCCATGGACACACCAAATCTATGGATAATATAGATCATTTACTTCTGAAAAAGATTTGAAAACTAGATGAACTACTTATCCACAACAAAGAATAAAAAGACCACATTGATATGGGATAGAGGATACAGAGATACAGTTTCACCAATAACCTAGACTATACATGAAGGAGATTCATTTGCTTTTTTTAAGTTTTTTAATTTTTTTTTACATTTTTTAATTGAAAGCATCTGCTGAAGGGTGAAGGGGCAGGATATACCTGAAATTCTCTTTGGAGATGGAGGCACTGGCAAATGCCACTTCTGCACTTTTGACTACTCTGCTATCACGAGCAGATGAGCTCAGACACAGCACTCTCCTATCACCTTGCTAAGACAGGTGGAGTTGAGTGGCCACTGACTTACTGGAGCTGGAGAGTCTGGGAAGTTGCAGTACTCCACTGTTTCCTGACTGGCATGGCATTCTCCTGCTCTCTAGTAAAATTGGCAAGTGTGGGCAATGGTGACACTCCACCACTCACTGGCTGGGGATGCAGAGTGTGAGTAGTTGAGGCATTTTCCCACTTCCAGCCTAAAGTCAGTGCATGTGCACAGGCAGAGCACTCTTCTAATATCACTCTGAAGCCAGTGAGTGTGGTTCGCCCCCTACACTCCCCAGATGCCTAGCTACAGCCAACAGGTGGATAGATTCCTCACAGGAATGCACCCTTATTGCCTGACCCTGGGGGTCAAGGGAGCTGCTATTCCTGAGTTCTATGGAGATGTGACAATTGGAAAGAGATTTTGGTTGACCACCACCACTATAGTACTGTACAGATGGGAGATTGAAATGCAACCCCAGTATTCTAGTGAAAAAGACCTAATTATAGCCTGGAACTGTAGCCTTAGGGACAGATTATAGGTTTTCCATACATGTAGAGGCTAAGGAGGCACTCTCAGAGAACATAAGTAGAGGGATAAGATCCTTGTGCACCCTTTACCTTTGTTGCAGCTTAACCCAACATCCCAGAAAGAGCTTATACACTTGCCTAAAAACTCAGTTTTTGCATCTGTCACCCAGGGCACAGCTCCACATTTAATCTGGAGACCAGGAAGGATTATGACACATTAGACCAGAAGGACTTAATATAGATATATAGAGATATATCTATCTAATATAGATAAATATAGAGTATCCAACAAAAAGCAGCAGAATACACATTCTTCTCAATTGCAATGGAACATTCTTCAGGATAGATCACACATTAGGCTACACACACAAAAAAAATAAATAAAAACTCCATAAGTTCAAGAAGTTTGAAATAATAATCAGTCATCCTTTTTG
Source organism: Spilogale gracilis (assembly GCA_004023965.1). Taxonomy (NCBI): domain Eukaryota; kingdom Metazoa; phylum Chordata; class Mammalia; order Carnivora; family Mephitidae; genus Spilogale; species Spilogale gracilis. The sequence continues at coordinate 19,722 of PITA01017796.1, read as the reverse complement.
ACCACAACTTTATGAAAGTAGAAATCAGTTCCAAAGAGAAAACTGGAAAAAGTATGAGTATGTTGAGATTAAACAACAAGTTACTGAATAACTCCTGGACCAAAGAATAAATAAAGGAGAAAAAAGTACCTAGAGGGGTGCCTGGTGGCTCAATTAGTTAAACATCCAACTCTTGATTTCAGCTCAGGTCATGATCTCAGTGTCATGAGATTGAGCCATGCATTGGGTCCCATGTTCAGTGGGGAGTCTGCTTGAGATTCTATCTCCCTCTTCCCCTCCCCCTGCTCATTTGCACTCTCTTTCAAAAAAATAAATAACTCTTTAAAAAAATACCTAGAGACAAATGAGAAATGAAACACAACATTCAAAAACCTCTTGAGATACAGTAAAAGTGGTTCTATGCAGGCCTACCTCAAGAAAAAAGGAAATTCTCAAATAGACAATTTGACTTTACACTTTAAGGATTGAGAAAAGGCAGAACAAGTTAAGTCAAAGTTAGTAGAAGATAGGAAATAATAAAGACCAGAGTGAGATTAAATGGAATGGAAACTAAAGAGACAATAGAAATGATCAGTGAAAGTAAGTGTTGGTTCATTGAAAAGATAAACAAAATTGGCTAACCATAAGCTAGATTAAGAAAAAAGAGACGAGAGGCACCTGGGTGGCTCAGTTGGTTAAGCGACTGCCTTCTGCTCAGGTCATGATCCCGGAGACTCAGGATCGAGTCCCACATCAGGCTCCCTGCTCAGCGGGAAGCCTGCTTCTCCCTCTCTTACTCCCCCTGCTTGTGGTCCCTCTCTGGCTGTGTTTCTCTCTGTCAAATAAATAAAATCTTTAAAAAAAAAAAAAAGGAGAGACGAGGCTGAAATATAACATTAGAAATGACAGAGAAGTTACAACTGACATCACAGAAACAAAGGATCATAAGAGACTACTACAAAAAATTATACACCAAAAAATTAGAAAACTTAAAATAAGTATATAAATTCCTAGAAACTTAAAATCTTTTAAGACTGAACCATGATGAAATAGAAAATCTGAATAGATCAAATTCTAGAAAAGAGATTGAAACAGTAATCAAAAACTTCTCAACAAACAAAAATTTAGGACCAGACAACTTTACTGGTAAATTTTCCAAATATTCAAAGGTGATTTGATCCTTAGCTTTATCAAACTCTTCCAAAAAATTGAAGAAGATGGAATGCTTCTAAATTCATTTGAGAAGGCAAGAATTACCCTGATATCAAGACCAGGTAAGGACACAATAAAAAAAATTACAGACCAATATGCCTGATGAATATGATGAAAAATTTTCATCAAAATTTTAACAAACCAAATTTGACAACATTAAAAGCATTTTACACCATGGTCAAGTGGGATTTATTCCAACAATGTAAGATTGTTTAACCTCTGCAACACTATATTAACAAAATCAAAGAAATAAATTATATGATCATCTTAATGGACTCAGAGAAAGCATTTGAAAAAATTCAACATCATTTATGATAAATGATTAATACTCTTACCAAAGTGGATATAGAGAGAACATACTTCAATATAATGAAGGCCAGATATGACAGACCCACAGCTGATACTCAATGGTGAAAAGCTTAAAAGATTTTCCTCTAAGATGAAGACTAAGATAAGGATGCTTACTCTCCCCACTTTCATTCACCATGATGCCAAAAGTCTTAATCACAGAAATTAAGCAAGAAAAAGAAATACAAATTGGAAAGAAAGAAGCACAACTCTCACTATTTGCAGATGACATAATACTACATATAGAAAGCTTAAACATGCCACAAAAAAACTGCAGAACTAATGAACAAATTCAGTAAAGTTGCAGGATATAAAATTAATATTATACAAAAATCTGTTGTCCTTCTACACACTAATCACAAACTATTGGAAAAGCAAAACAAGAAAACAGTCAGATTTACAATCACATCACAAAGAATAAAATACTTGGAGATAAATTTAACCAAAGAGTTGAAAGACCTGTACACTGAAAACTAGAAGACATTAATGAAAAAAGTTGAAAAAGACACAAATAAATGGAAAGGTATTCTATGCTTATGATTGGAAGAATTAATATTGTGAAAATATCCATAGTACCTAAATCAATCTACAGATTCAGTGCAATTGATATTAAAATTTCAGTGGCATTTTCTTAGAACCCGAACAAATTATTCTAAAATTTAGATGGAACCACAAAAGACCTTGAATAGGAAAAAAAAAAAAATCTTGAGATAGAAGAACAAAGAGTTATCATGCTTTTTAAAAAAATTTATTTGACAGAGAGAGATCACAAGTAGGCAGAGAGGCAGGCAGAGAGAGAGGAGGAAGCAGGCTCCCTGCTGAGCAGAGAACCTGATGCGGCCTCCATCCCAGGACCCTGAGATCATGACCTGGGCCGAAGGCAGAGGCCTTAACCCACCCAGGTGCCCTATCATGCTTCTTGATGGTAGATACATGGCAAAGATACAACAATCAAAACAATATGGTACTGGCATAAAAAGGGACACATAGATCAATGGAACAGAATAGAAATCCCAGAAATAAACCCATGCATGTGGTCAATTAACAACACAGGAGGCAATAATATACAATGGGGAAAGAACAGTTTCTTCAAGAAATGGTGTTGGGAAAACTGTACAGGTACATGCAAAGGAATGAACCTGGATGACTATCTTACATCATATACAAAAACTAACTCAAAGTGGATTAAAAACATGACTATAAGGCCTCAAAGGATAAAACTAGTAGAAAACATATGTAGTAATCTCCTTGAAAATTGGCCTTAACATGTTTTTTTTTTTTTTGATCTGCCTCCAAAGACAAGGGAAACAAAAGCAAAAATAAACAAATGGAACTATATCAAAATAAAAAGCTTCTGCACAGTGAAGGAAACCATCAAAAAATGAAAAGGTAACCCACTGAAGAGGATAAGATATTTGCAAATCATATATTCAATAATGGTTTATTATCCAAAATATATAAAGAACTGATACAATTCAATAAAAAATATCAATTCAGTTAAAGAATGTGCAGAGGATTTGAATAGACATTTTTCCAAAGACAGGCAAATGGTCAACTAGCACATGAAAAAATGCTCAACATCACTAATCATTAGGGAAATGCAAATCAAAACCACAATGAGAGATCATCATATACCTGTCAGAATGGCTATTATCAAAAGGACAAGAAATACAAAGTCTGACAAGAATATGAAAAGAGAATGCTTGTACCCTATTGGTTGGAATGTAAATTGATACAGCCATTATGGAAAACAGTGTGGAGATTTCTTTTCTTTTCTTCTTTTTTTTTTTTTTTGAGATTTTATTTATTTATTTGACAGAGAGAAACACAGTGATAGAGGGAACACAAGCAGGGGGAGTGAGAGAGGGAGAAGCAGGCTTCCCGCCTAGCAGGGAGCCAGATGTGAGGCTCGATCCCAGGTCTCTGAGATCATGACCTGAGCCGAAGACAGTGGCTTAACCAACTGAGCCACCCAGGTGCCCCGAAAACAGTGTGGAGGTTTATTAAAAATTAAAAATAAAACAAGCATAAGATCCAGCAATTCCATTACTTTCTAAGGAAAACCAGAACACTAATGCAATAGGATACATATCCCCATATATTTATTGCAGCATTATTTACAAAAGCTAAGATAGAGAAATAACCCTGGGGCTATGGATAGGGGAAAAGATAAAGAAGGTATTGTGTGTGTGTTTGTGCATGTGCATGCATGAAAAATAGAATACTACTCAGCCTCTAAAGAAGAATGTTTTTTTGCCATTTGTGGCAACATGAAGGGACCTTGAGGGTGTTATATGAAGTGAAATAAGTCAGAGGAAGGCAAATACTGCATGATTTCATTTACATGTGGAATCTAAAAAACAAAATAAAACAACAAAAAAGCAAAACCCAGACTCAGAGAGAACAGATTGGTGGTTGCCAAAGGGTGGGGATTAGGAGGGTGCGAAATGGGTAAAATGGATAAAGTTTACATTTCTAGTTATAAGATAAATGAATCATGAGGATGTAATATACAGCATGGAGAATATAGTTAATAATATTGTATTAATGTTCTATGGTGACAGTAACTATACTTATGGTGGTGATCATCTTGCAAAGTATACAGATGTTGAGTCACACTGTGTTGTAACCCAAAACTAATAGAATATATGCCAATTATATCTCAAAAAATAAAAAAATAAAAACAAAAATAAAAAACCCAAGCGCTTTCCCAAGTAGGTTAGTCTTAAATTTAGTGCATTAATCACTATTTATGGTTGTGTATGATACTGCTCATTTGGTGTTTCTGAGCTAGTCTTCCGTTAACAGCAGGGCTTATGGTTGAACTGTTCCTGGAGGAGATAATTTGACACATGGCTTCAATCTCCTTTCTCTAGCAGCTTGTGAAGTTAGCCAGTTGGCAGATTCCAGGTCTAGAGTGGAAATATAAGGCTGCTATTCTTGCAATGAGCTGCGGTTCTGTTATAACAGAAATGAGCTTCTCACAACAGGGAATATATTATCTTGTAAGAGAGGAAAGAAATAAGGCTGGGATGGTAGAGGTGAAAGGTTTCATAGAGGCAAATGTAAATTATGAAATATAGAAAAATAATACAAAGATGATACTATCCATTGCATATGGGCAGTTAGTCTGTAAGAATGGAGAGAGCTCACTGATTCAGCTGCACATGTAGTGTTGTATCTATTTAAAATCTGACATTGTTGCAGTAGTTGATTCTCTCAAGCTTCAATAATTTTTTTCCAAGATAAAAATAATAAAAAATACATTATTCCATTTCTATGTTTCTTTGTATGGATGAAGTAATGATTGAACTGGAAAGAGTAAAAAATCTGGAGTTCCAATCTAGTTGTACTGTCTGTTAGTTATATGATAGTAAGCAATTAATTTACCCTTATTGGGCTTTAGTTTTTCTTATCTGTATAATAAAACATTTGGAGTAGATTGTCTGTACTGACTCTTGAAATTAAAAACCCATTGTTTACAATTTTGGCTTCCCATGTGGAACACAGTGGGAACTGTTCCCAATCCCAATACCCTAAAAGATTGTCTGGAAATATTTGATCTTCTTTTAGTTAATTTCCCTTCTTGTAATTCGGGACCCTTCTCAGAGTTTTTCACTGAAGTCTCTTATTTCGAATATATCTGGTATATATGAGTATAGGTTGAGAATAAAAGTGATTTTCATATAATTAAAGAAACATTGGGTGAGAAATTATGACATAAATCATAGCTTAAATATTTTTATTTAATAATTGAGTGGTTCAGGAAAAGACATTTTACCTCTTAGGAAACAAGTTTCATTTATTGAAAGAACGTAGCACATTTTGTACTTCCTCACAGAACTTTGTAAATATTGAATGGGAGAATATTTAAGATATGAAAGTATTTTGAAAACATTAATTTTTATATATAAGGTGATATCCTATATTATGTTTATTAAAGAAACAAAATATTATGACAAATTGTTGAAAACCGTGGGTCAAAGCTATTATATCCTTATATCAATGAGGTCAGAATTTACTAAAGAAATAAAATTAGATATCTTGGTGTGGTTTGTTTATTAGTTTAACAAATATTTATTGAGTACCTGTTATATAACAGGTAGTGTTCCCAAGGTTTTGAATATGTGATTGAAAAAACACAAGGATTGTTACTCATGGAGTTTTTATTCTGTTATTTTTAAATGGCTGCTTAAGGAACACAAGTTATTTAAAAGAGTTTGAAATAATTGTTTTCAGAAGCAATAATTGATGGAGTGCAATTCTTAGCTACTTCTCTATTTTATTACTCCTGAAAAAAATACTGTATGTCTTTCCCCAACCATCTGTTAACTTGTTAAGATCATACATGATCTCAAATAGCCTATGAATGAGTTGTATTAAATAATACGAAAGATAGTGGTATTCTCCTCTGGGTGGATTTTAGGGGATCTCAGTGTCACAGGAAGATTATGTTTGGACACTTGGATGGTAGACCTACAAATATTTCTTTTACATCATGACATGTCACAATAAAACAAAAATTTAAAAAGCAAATAAAGATATAGGTAAAAAGAAACTCTTTGTGGAATATTAATTTGACAATAGTTCCATTCTATTTAGGTAAATAATTTAAACACAATGTTCAATTTGCCAATCCTTCGGATGGCATCAAACTATTAAGCACATTTCATGTTATGTTTATTTGATTTGATTAGTTATGATAATTATGTCATATAAGTAGAAGGCAATGGCATATAATTACCTCGGTTACACAACATTTTTACTTAGTAATTTAAATAAATACTTCATTAAGTGATTTTTTTTTAGCAGATAGAGAAGTGATAACTCATTTTACTGAATGTTTTAGATATATTTTTTCCCTCCTAAAATTCTGACACACATTCTCATTTATCAATCTTTTTGCCAAGAGCTAAGCAGCTGTACATATTTGGAAAGTAAAAAGTGGAGCAACTTCCTTTTAAAAATTTTTTGGAAGTTGAAATTTCCTTAGCAAGCTCTGTGGTTCGTATTGAAAATAAAACTTGATGGCTCTTTTTAAACTCTCTTTTGCTTTGTTGGTGCTTTGGCAATGAGTTGTGTTTATGTATTCCATTCGTGTTTTCTCTAGGGATTACATAAAAACTAGGCATCAATATTATTCTTGGTATTAATTACCTCAGAAGTTAATTCACTGATGGGTATTTGTTCATGGATTGATATTCCAGAGTTAGCCTTGACATTCAAAATCTAGTACTTCATGAAATATGGTGGAAATATTTGTAAAATCTCAGGCATATTTTTTTCTGCCTCTAAAATTCCATCATACAGTGACCAAAAAGATGGCTAAAGTAGGCTGTGGAGGGGTCAATTAGAGATGAATCTGGTTTAATACATTGATCATAATACAATCTTAAAATTTCAGTCCCAATTTTTTTTAAAGATCTTATTTATTTATCTGACACAGAGAGAGATCACAGTCAGGCAGAGAGGCAGGCAGAAGTAGGCTCCCGGCCTAGCAGAGAGCCGGATGTGGGCCTCGATCCCAGGACCCTGAGATCATGACCTGAGCTGAAGGCAGAGGCTTTAACCCACTGATCCACCCAGGCACCCCTTCAGTCCCAATGTTTTAATGTAGCTTTTATAAGAAAAAATAATGTGGAATGATAATGGTGGATTATGCCTTTGCTCTTTTAGTCAGTTATGAGGGGCAGTGAATGTTCATTCATTATTTTCTCTTTTGTACTAAGTTTTGATATAGTTAATAAAGGTTCTGTAACTTATGATTTTTGTTATTATTGATTACTCCTTCCATGACAGTCATGGGAAGTCAGTCATGTTTAGCCAAATTCTCTCTCTCTCTCTCTCTTTTTTTAACCTGGATCATACAATTGGAATATACTAAAAGTCTCACATTGACATTAGGGCTCCATGATGTATTTGAGCGTATGAATCCTGGGGCCTAGGAAGATGATTAAGGATCTGTTTTTTTAAAGATTTCTGTCATTATTTTTCTTCTCTTAAAAGTTTTTGTAAATTAGGGAACTATCACTTAGCAATTATCTCTGATAATTGACTTATTTTGAATTGTCGTCCAATTTTGATTATGGCCTCTAGAGTGTATATAACTAATTAGAATTATTATGGCCTCTAGAGTATATATAACTAATTAGAAAAAATATCCAACTGATCAAACATCAGTCAACTTGTTTTTTATATTGAATACTTGTGTGATTTGACAGATTACTCTTACCACTTTGGTCTTTTTGGTGTTAGATTAACAAACTAAAACTGCATTTTCCTCTACTGATATTAATCCTGAAAGGGCCTATGTTTCTGGTTAATCATGATTTCTGTTAACTCGGTCCAAAGGATATACTTAGTTACAGCTGATGTTAATTTTATATAAGATGATAAATGCCGGATCAAAATATCTGGACCAGCTGTGATATTTGTGTCATATCTGTGAACCCTGGGCCCAACCTGACCTTGAGTTAACCATTCCTGGCCAGAGTCAGCTGTTGAGTCCCCATTCAGATAACCATGGATGTCAGTAAGCTGTAGAGAGCCAGCTGGGCCCGTGATGTAGAGCAGCCTTTCATGGAAAGAATTTTTGTGTGTTTCTCTGTTGAATCTCATAGACTCTCTGCAGCTTTGTAACTGTCATACCCAGAAGTCTCCTGTAAGAAAAAGACCTAGGGGGCAATTGCGTGATCACAGGTCTGGGATGTAGCAATGGCAAATTTAGAAGTGGCAAGGTTGATCCTCAGAAGAGAAAATCACAAGGTAGAAAAGACTCAGGCGAAGAACAAGGGGAAGAGATGCAGAACAAATCAAGAAGCAGGAAGTCTGGAGGTAAGGGGCAGGCTTTGAGGTTAGCAGACCAGAGAGAGGAGGCACTAGAAGCCTTCTACAGATAGGGCTTAGAGGAAGCAGTTTTCACTTGAAAAGGAGCCAGGGACTTGTCCTGAAGTTATATTTCAAGAGAAATAAAACAAACAAGGAGAGAAAAGAGGAGATGGATAAACAAAAAAACAAACTCTCAAATGCAGAGAGCAAATTGGTGGCTGCCAGAGGGAGGTGGGTGGAGGGATGAGAGAAATAGATAAAGGGGAGTAAGAGTACATTTATCATGATGAGCACTAAGTAATGCATAGCATTATTGAATTATTGAATCATCATACTGTACACCTGAAACAAAACACTGTATATTAATCATACTTCAATTAAAGAAAAAAAAATAAAGATGACAAATGTCAAGTGCCTAACGTGTTGCCAGGTTCATATTAGGAATTCAATATATAGTAGCTACAATGAGAATTCTAAATATGGTAGGTAAAACTAAGACACAAATGAGGGAACCTAATTGCAACATTTAAATTTTCAGCACCTCTGGAATTGTTGAGGCTTCATAAAACAACATCCTGATAGTATGTTGACTTCATCCACTTCTAAGAAGCTTCTAAGAACAAATTTATTTTGTTAAGATACATCTTGTATAGACTATTTCCTGTGATGTGTAAATCCCCCCACCCCATATGCAGTTATTTGAAAGCAGAGTCTAAAGGGAAGAAAATGAATGGCTATATTTTCTGTGAAACTAGTACAGAAAAAAAACCCAACAACACACCCATGTGTTTTTCAGGTAAGGTCAAAGTTAAGTGGGAAAAGACTAGATTTTTAATCGCAGTTGTTTTGTTTTATTGTGAACTGATCTTTTATTAAGTCTATCACTTATGGTCCTAATATTGTGATTGCTACATAACATTCAATTCCAAAATGTAAGCACGGGAGGATGATTGCTTTTAATCCAAACACATGTTTTACTTTTCGAAAAAATAAACTATTTACAAAGAATGATTTTTTTCTGCCTCCACACCACTCCAAGTCTCAAACTTCACTTTCAGCTTTCGAGCTTGTTATCAACAACTGGGTTCAAAGAGATTCTTTTCATTGTTCAGAATGACAACTGAAACAATTTGGAGGTTTTTGTGATTAGAGTACATGCACCCATCAGCAACAGTGCTTTCCAAATTAGTCTGTTTTACTTTAGAAAGTGATTTCAAAGCCAGAGTTTTTGACTAACATTTTTGAAATCATAGACCATGGTTGTATGAAGTTCCAGATGTTTTCTGATTTTGCTATAATTAGGAAGAAGCATGAACAAGAACACCTGAAAGACACTAGGCTTCGAATGAGAAGCTATGACTGTCAGCACAAAACTAGAACTTTAAGTCCTAACATGTTGAGATTTGTTCTTTAGATATTGAGATTTATATCCCAGTTTATCATGGATGTTTTAAGGTGCCAAAACAGCAAGAGAAAGAAGTTATTTATGTGGGTATTCTGTCCATTTATTCAGTACTTATTATTGAACACTTTCAAGGGTCTAGACACTGTTCTAAGATTGGATTTATATATTTTGTCGGTATGAAGACGTTAATTAAAATTTTAAATATATTCATTTATTTATTCCACATTTATGGATGATTTATCTTATACTAAGCACTCTTCTGGTTTCTGGATTAAAAGATAAATAAAGCATGACACCTTCTTTCAAGGAGTTCATACTGTAACAGGGAGAGACACCTTAGCAATTAATTAATTAAACAAATATTCAAGGAGCATCCATCAAGGGTCAGACAGTAAGCTGAGACTGGGGGATATCCTATAGCAGCATCCAGTCAGACAAGAACCTCTTTCATAAAGCCCTCATGTTCTAGGGAAGAAGACAGAGATTGAGCAAGTAAACAAATCAACCCATAGTATTTCCTATAGACGGCAGAATGGGGTAATGCAATCTAGAGTAATCGAGGAGGGATTACTTTATATAAGTGATAAGGAACTCTTCTATAGGTTATATTAAGCAGAGACCTGCTTAATGACAAAGAGAATGCCATATGGGAGCTAGGAGAAGTTATAGAAGAAGAACAAAGGCACTGTGGAGTGTTTGAGGAACATAAGGATTCAAGTATTGTTGGAGAGTGATGAAACACAGCCAGAGACGGAACACAAGGAGGGGGAGTGAGAGACGGGTAGTGATCTGAGATGAGGCTGGAGAGACAGGACAAGCCAGATCACACAGGGCCTTGCAGGCCATGGGGGTGGGGGGTGGGGGCTTTAGATTGGATTTCTGAAGCGACAGGAACGTATTAGAGGACCTAAAGTGGGTTATTGATCTAATCTGATGACATCTTTAAAAATCACTGCCTCAAGTATGGCTTTGAAAGGAATGAAAGGTACCAAGGTGGAAGAAGAGAAATAAATTAGGAAAATATTGTTATCAACAAGACCAGAAATGATGTTGGCATGGATTGAGGTGAGTGGTAGTAAAAAAGATAAAAAGAAGTGGATAATTTAAGATATCTCTTAGAAGTAGAACTAATAGTGTTTGCTGATGGGTGGAGCACAAATCGGTAGAGCCACTCAAGTATTTATCTGTGTCATGCGAAATGGCCCAAAGGAAAGACTGGCAAATCCTTCTCAGAGTGTGTGGAGTGCCAAAAAAGGCTTGACACAAGATGGTAACACTTGAGCTGGGTCTGAAAGATGAGTTTGTGATCATAGGCAGTCAGGGCATGTGCAGACAAGGGTAAGTGCCGGGAGTGAAGGCAGAAAAAGGATGGGAGGGTGGTGAGGGGGAGCAGGCAAGGAAGATCAGTCAGCTGCTGCAGGTCACACTGAGGACGTTAACTGTCATCCGGCAGGATATGGGGAGACTCACTGCCTGGAAGAAGATGACATAATGGTAATGTGGGAAAAGAGGAGTAAGTTTTCCTATCAGTAGGGAATCTTTTAAACCTAGTGTTAAGCTCAGTTGTTAATGAGCTTTGAATACTATCAAATATTGTATTCCCCAAATTTTAAAGTATGTAAACTCTAGGTTCTCTAAGTTGCTAACGTTCTCTAAGCATATTGTCCTTTACCAATGAATAACATTTACTCTGGCAAGAAAATCAACTTCATTATTTGTGGCAAGTAGATATAGTACAAGGACAGCATAGTTTCTTTCTTTTTTTTTTTTTTTTTTTTAAAGATTTTATTTATTTGACAGACAGAAACACAGCCAGAGAGGGAACACAGGCAGGGGGAGTGAGAGAGGGAGAAGCAGGCTTCCCGCCGAGCAGGAAGCCCGATGTGGGACTCGATCCCGGGTCTCCGGGATCATGCCCTGAGCCGAAGGCAGTCGCTTAACCAACTGAGCCACCCAG
>PITA01017795.1:9247-42381 GCA_004023965.1 Spilogale gracilis | reverse complement strand
TGGAAAGAGCCAAGGTGCCCATCAACAGATGAATGGATAAAGAAGATGTGGTACATATATACAATGGAATGCTATGCCTCCATCAGAAAGGATGAATATCCAACTTTTGTAGCAACATGGACTGGACTGGAAGAGATTATGCTGAGTGAAATAAGCCAAGAAGAGAAAGTCAAGTATCACATGGTTTCACTTACTTGCAGTGCATGAGGGGTAACCTGGAGGACAGTGGGAGAAGGAAAGTAAAGGGGAACTAGGGTAATCCAGGGAAAGAAACGAAACAAGAGAGACTTTGGACACAGAAACAAACTGAGGGACTTGGAGGGAGGGGGCGGGGGATGGGAGAGCCTGGTGGTGGGTACTGGGGACACCTAAAGCGTGGAGCACTGGGTGTGGGGAATGGGGAATTAATCTTGGAACACTGGGAAAAAAAATTTAAGTAACAATAAAAAAAAAGGCAAAAAAGAAAATAAACCCAATTATGAATGTAAAATAAATACATACATACATACATACATACATAAAATCTTAAAAAAAAAAACCCAAAACCTAACTATCCCATAACAGGAGAACGGCTCAATAAATCAATGTAACCGGTACAATGGACTAATATTTAGCCTTAAAAAGGGATGTTGAAAGACTTTTTCTTTTTTTTTCTTTTAAAGATTTCATTTATTTATTTGACAGAGAGAAACACAGCCAGAGAGGGAACACAAGCCGGGGGAGTGAGAGAGGGAGGCCAACTGAGCCACCCAGGCGCCCGAGGCACAGTTTCCTGCCGAGGCTCGCTGGGGCATCTGAGGCACAGAGATTAAGTCTTCATGCTCCACACAGAGACAGAAATGGAGTGAGAGGGAGGGGTCCTGAGCGGAAAACATGCCTTTCCTAAAGGCTGACTTCCCCTGCCTCACCCCTACATCCTTCTGCAGTGACTGTGGGATCCAGCCCCATGGGGCACCCCAGCCTGGGCCAGAAAGAAGTGTGGCCTGGGGATTGCAGGGAGGAGGGGAAGGCGAGGGACCTCTCCCTCGGGGAGGCAGGGGGGTGGCTGTGTGTGAGCATCATGAGAAGGAGAGAGGGCCCTGCAGGTCACCCCCAGCCTCTCCCTGCAATGCCCCTAAAGTGCCATCCTGCCAGCATTCCTCGTCTTTCATGCAGCTGTCTCAATAGGATACTGGGACCAGCTTGCCACCAGTAGGGATCAAGAAGGTTGGCCAGCTGACCCTGCGTGGAGGCCCGAAGCCGAGTCTGGGTATTAAAGGAAGAGAAGTCAGGACTCCGCGCTTATACCCAGCCACCCCCGTACCCCCCCCCCCCAGCCGAGCTGCTAGCAGCAGTGGCAAAGCCCTCCACTCAGAAGCAAGCCCAGCAGCTACCCTCCTGCAGGGGACAGGGATGAAAGTGCCCTCGAGCAAAGTGAGCGCACTCAGGCTGTTCACACATTCATTCCTGGTCTCCGTCCGTTCCTTCTCCCCGGTTCCTTGCCCACTTTCAGCCTCTATTGGAGAGTTCCAGGCCATCCTCCCTTCTACACTCAGGCTCCGTGGGCTCACACACCGGAGACTTCCAGACCCTAGTTCAGAAGCAATCCGGGGAGAAAGGAGGGTGGGAGTGAGCCCCAGGGTGGTGGCAGAGCCTCTGGGCCCCCCTCTGTGGGATGCTGTTTGTCTGAGTTGGGTGGAGGCCAGTCAGATGCACAGGGTCAGGGTGTCCTGGCCGGAGACAGGGGCTGTTTGTCTTCTCTCCTCTGGGAGGAGGGGGAGGGCGCGGGAACAGTGATGGAGAAAGAGGAAGAGAGTCCATCCAACCCCAGAGGGGCACACGGAGATGGGGCGGGCCCCCTGTTAAGCCAGGTGTCCTGAGGTCCTCTCCGTTTCCCAAACCACATGATCTTAATAATGCGAAGCTACTGAGATGGGGTTGCTGGGCGGAGAGGAAGGAAGACAGAGACGACTGGAAACTAGAACCTTTTCTACATGGTTATTCCCAGAGGGAGTCCTTCCTCTGCACTGACAGCAAACAAAAAAGAAACAGGCTTATCCTGGGTGTTGAAATGTTCCGTATAAGGGGCTCCTGGGGGGCTCAGCCAGTACAGCGTGTGAGTCTTCGATTCAGCTCAGACCCTGATCTCCTGGAGTGGAGCCACATGTGGGGCTCTGTGCTCAGCAGGAGTGTGCTTGAATGTTCTCTCCCTCTGCCCCTTCCCCCACTCTTGTGCATGTGTGCATGGGAAATTTATTTATTTATTTGACAGAGAGAGAGAGAGAGAGAGAGAGCATGCACAAGCAAGCGGAGGGGCAGAGGGAGAAGCAGGCTCCCCGCTGAGCAGAGGGCTGGATGTGGGCCTCGAGGGACCCTGAGATCATGATCTGAGCCGAAGGCAGATGCTTAACCAACGGAGCCCCAATAAAAAAATCTTTAGAAATGTTCTGTGTGTTGATCTGGGGGGTTAGTTCCATGGTGTGTACCCGTGTAAGTATTACCGAGCTGCCCACGTAAGATCTGTGCCCCGTATATGAGGTTGTGCCTCAGCAGAAAGGTCTGAACGGTGAGTGTGAGCTCCACGGGAGCTTAGACTCCGGGTCGCACTGTGCAGCCGTGCGTTCCCACTCACGGAGGTTAAGGACCTCCCTTCTATTAAGAATTTACACTAAGAGGAGGCGGGACAAATATAAGCTGACCTCTCTTTTGGAGAGCTTTTCAAAGCGCTTCTCAGAAAGTCCCATTTTCCTTTCAGGCATAGAAACCTCTCCTTGTCAAGCCGCCGACCCTCCCGCTGCGGCTCCAACCACACACTCTGCCCTCCACGGAGCCCTGCCATCCCCGGCCTGGCACCAAGTCCCTCCCGAGGCCTGAAGCCTGGGGATGGGAGGGGTCCCATTTCAACCTTCTCACCAACCGCTCCTCCGTGCCATTCTCTTTTCCCTGGGGATATCCATCCTGTTTGGATCCTGCCCCTACCTGGGCTCTTTTTCCGGTGGCGTGTGCCAGCCGGTCCTATGTCCCACATCCCCAGCTGCTGACATTTTGTTGCCATTGCCCACAGGATAAAGAAAGGGCCCCTGTTATTCGACAATAGGGGGAAAGACAGAGACAATGGGAAATTGTGCTTCCGATGGGGTGGGGCCAGAGAAGGAAAGGACAGACTGAGGGACAGACAGGGGCATGGACAGAAGGGGTTGGGTTTCTGGAAGCCGCAGGAGGTCCTGGAAGTCTGGGTGCCACCTGGAGAGCGTCTTCCCGCGGGCAGGGCGCACGCAGCTTCCAGAGGACAGAGGTGAGGGCTCTGTGGGACGAGGGGTGGGGCTGCTGTGGAGACGCAGAGACCGCAGGGTCGTGACCGCGGCTGGGTCCCTGAGCTCATCTGCAGCTCCTCTTCACACGCAGGCGCCCAGCACCTTCGTACCCGCCAGTCCGTCTGCTCCTTCTCTGGGCCAGGAGCATCTAGAAGAAGCGAGGCACCCCACTCTCCACATTCCTCCAGGTAATCCTTCCTGGCTGCCTCCTTCACTCCATCCCCTCTTCGGATCTCCAGCCCTGGTCCCAAGCCCCACATCCTCCCCAGGCCCAGGGCAGTGAGCAGTACAGATAAGCTGCCGGCTCACAGACTGGACACGGTCGCTCGGCCTGGCTTAGCGGACTGGCAGGTGGACCAGTTCTTGGCACATCGGTTGCTGCTGGGAGCTCAGGGCAGAAGCACAAGGAGCGACCCCACTGATCAGGTGCCCAAGTCCCAGGGCTCAACGGTGCTTGGACCTGGCAGGGACCCGGGCAACTCCTTCACTGGACCATCTTCCCGGAGCAGGACAAAGAGCAGCCAGTCCCTGTCACTCCCATCTCTGTGAAGAGACCGGCTTCTAACAGGTAGGCGCTGGGGGCTGTTGGTTCTTGCATTCTCTGCAGGGGCTGCAAAGAGGGTGTGTGTGTCTGCTTAGAAATACACAAATACAGGACCGCCTGGGCGGCTCAGTCGTTAAGCGTCTGCCTTCTGCTCCGGTCATGATCCTGGAGTCCTGGGATCCAGCCCCGCATCGGGCTCTCTGCTCAGCGGGAGGCCTGCTTCTCCCTCTCTCACTCCCCCTGCTTGTATTCCCTCTCTCGCTGTGTTTCTCTCTGTCAAATAAATAAGTAAAATCTTAAAAAAGAAAGAAAGGAAGAAAGAAAGAAAAAGAGAAAAAAAAGAAAGACACAAACACAGACCAGTGGTTAAGAAAGCGCCTGCGCTTGCCTTCCAAGCCGGGTCCAGGTCAGCAGGGGCCCTCTCCCTCCCTGTGGCCTTACCCCTCCCCTACAATTTTTGCACCTTTGAGCAGGTGTCAAAGGGGACCAGTAATCATTCCCACCTAAATACAGGGTACACGTGGGAAGTGCTGGGGGGGCTCATGAAGGTCTCCCCATAGGTTCCCACCACCTCACCCCTCCCCTGGCTGGGTCTGCACAGGGCGTGTCCCCACCCACGCACCTCTCCTCTAGGCCCTGGGAAGCCCTCTGGGCCCAGCCCCCATTTCTCCCTTGGAGAGCAGGGCTTGGTCTTCATTTGAAGGAGGAGGGGCTCAGCTCCTTGGCTTCCGACTCTCCCCACATCCCAGCCATCCTTCCCAGAATCCTTAGTGGGGACTCATTCATTAACAAGCGCACACATTTATTTAGCCCCTACTGTGTGCCAGAAACCATGCTCGCTGCTGCTGCTGGTAATAGCTAATGCATGGAGGGCACTTACTAGGAGCTGGACTGGATTTTAGGCATTTGACGCATGTTCCCTCCACGAGATAGGTGGGGATTATTATCTGCATGTTTACTGCTCAGGGCACTGAGGCAGAGAGACTTAAACAGCTCATGCAAAGTCATGCAGTCAGCACTGGGAGGAATGGGGTTAGAAAATCAGTAAAGCCAGGTCAAGGGGCCCTCAGTCCAATTAAAAAAAAGGTCAAGTTGATAGAGAACAGATAACAATAAGGGGAAAAATCAGGGCACCTGGCGGTTGGTCCACAGAGCCTGCAACTCTTGATTTCAGTGTCGTGAGTTCGAATCCCACACTAGGCACGGAGCCTACTTAATAAAATAAAGAAATGAAAACGAAGGGGGAAAATCCACTACCAAGATAGACAGCTGTGTTGGGAATTAGTGCTCTAACTTTATAATCATGGGAGGGCGCCTGGGTGGCTCAGTGGGTTAGAGCCTCTGCCTTCAGGGGCTCCTGGGTGGCTCAGTTGGTTGGGCGACTGCCTTCGGCTCGGGTCATGATCCCGGAGACCCAGGATCGAGTCCCACATCAGGCTCCCTGCTCGGCAGGAAACCTGCTTCTCCCTCTCTCACTCCCCCTGCTTGCGTTCCCTGTCTCACTGTGTTTCTCTCTGTCAAATAAATAAAATCTTAAAAAATAATAATAATAATTAAAAAAAAAAAGCCTCTGCCTTCAGCTCAGGCCATGATCTCAGGGTCCTGGGATGGAGGCCCATGTCGGGCCCTTCTGCTCAGCGGGGAGCCTGCTTCCTCTTCTCTCTCTGCCTGCCTTTCTGCCTACCTATGATCTCTCTCTCTGTCAAATAAATAAATAAAATCTTTTAAAAAGTAATCATGGGAAAGCTCCCTGATGCAGTCTGCACGTGCATAAATATCACTTTCAAATCCACAAGGCCAGTTCAGCTGCTGATAAAAGCACTTGAGAGCACAAGCGCCCAGGCCGGTGGAGCAGGGAGACCGGGAAGAGCAGGGGGTGCACCACAGTGGCCCGCCAGGGAGGAGGAAGGGTTTCCTGAGGAGGTGAGGCCCACAGTGACGCCTGGGAGGAGGTGAGGGTGAATTCGGACTCTCTTGGAGCCAGAAGTCCAACCTATGTGGAACACAGGGCTGAGGGCACAGCAGGTGGGAGACGATGTGGAAGGCGCTTGGGAGAGGCGGGAACCCAGAGGGCCCGGGAAGCCGCGGTTAGACGCCCAGACGTTACCCTAGGGCGAAGGGAGCCACTGCATTAAGCAGGAGAGTGACAAGATCCCGTTTTCTCTGCCTCTGCTGGGGACGGGTGCTGGGAGAGGAGAGAGACAGCTGCGGCCATCGGGTGGCGGGACTCGGGACGTAGCACCTGGGAAGGGGAGGGGCGGGGAGGCGGGGCCAACTCTGGACCCGGCGTCAGAAGGGAAGGACGGAAGAGGGACCGCTCGGGAGGCCTGGGGGAAGAGAGTTCGTCACTGCCCCTTCCCCCCATCACCTTCCTTTTGCCCCTTTTCATCCCCTCTGAGGGATCCCTGATGCATGGGAGTTCATCTTACCCTGCTCCCTCTCTAGTCCCAAGAAATGCCCACTCTTTGTGCCCTGCAGACGGCGTCGGGCTGACTCGCCACCATGCCAGGTCCGCTTAGTCTCCCAACATTCTGCCACTTACTTCTCCCTTGGGCCTTTGTCATCTTCCACAAAGCCCTGGGGGACGCAGGTAAGACCTCAGCCCCGCCCAGAATCTGGGGAACGGTGGGGGAGGCTCCAGGTGCGGGGAAAGTGGATGGGGCAGCCGTTGGAAGTGCTCTGGGAGGGCCGTTGCTAAATGAGCAATGGAGGAGAGGGTGGGAGGAGTCTGGGGACTAGAGTCTGGATGGGCACTTGCCTTGGGGGTCGGGGGTTCCTGCCACTGTGGCCCCCTCTGCTCAGCACCCCACCCTGGCCCCCACTACCTCCTGCCCCCCATCCACGAGGTCATTCACTCTCGTCGTGGGGCCACGGCCACGCTGCCCTGCGTCCTGGGCGCCCCGCCTCCCAGCTACAAGGTCCGCTGGAGCAAAGTGGAGCCAGGGGAGCTCCGGGAAACGCTGATCCTCATCACCAACGGCCTGCAAGCCCGGGGCTACGGGCCCCTGGGGGGGCGCGCCAGGATGCGCAGGGGACATCGGCTGGACGCCTCCCTGGTCATCGAGGGCGTGCGCCTCGAGGACGAGGGCAGGTACCGCTGTGAGCTCATCAACGGCATCGAGGACGAGAGCGTGGCGCTGACCCTGCGCCTGGAGGGTGAGGCCCTTGGGTTCCCCGCCCCCTCCTCTCCTTGGAGCTTTGGCCTCCCCAGCTCGGGTCTTCCAGGGCTCCCCCCGCCCTCCGCCGGGGTCCCCCAGCCCTCTCCCCCCGCCGCCGGCCCTGTCCCCCCGCCGCCGGCCCTCTCCAGGCTGTCCGCCTTCCCCCAGGTGTGGTGTTTCCGTACCAGCCCAGCCGGGGCCGGTACCAGTTCAATTACTACGAGGCGAAACAAGCGTGCGAGGAGCAGGACGGGCGTCTGGCCACCTACGCCCAGCTGTACCAGGGTGAGCGGCCGACCCGGGCACCGCCCAGGCCTCGCCGGGATGTACCTGGCCCCGCGGGGACGAACTCCGGTCAGGTTTCTGCGGGGACAGCTCTAACCCCCGACCCCGTCTCCCCCGCCCGCCAGCGTGGACCGAGGGCCTGGACTGGTGCAACGCCGGCTGGCTGCTCGAGGGCTCGGTGCGCTACCCGGTGCTCACGGCGCGGGCCCCGTGCGGCGGCCGGGGGCGGCCAGGGATCCGCAGCTACGGGCCCCGCGACCGGAAGCGCGACCGCTACGATGCCTTCTGCTTCACTTCGGTGACGGCAGGTGAGGGCGCGGGGTGGCAGGCGCGCGGCGGGGTGGGGATGAGAGCCCGCGCCTGCCACTCGGACCGGAACGTGGGAGACCCGGGCGCGCAGCGAGATGCGCGCCGCCGGAGGGGACTCGACCTCGCGGTGGAGACCGCCGGTGTTGGCCTCCGTCACCAGGCCCGCCAGGCTCCCCCCTCCCTGCGCCCCCGCATGCCTGCCGCGGCACCCCCACTGCGACCCCGCCGGGGTCCCGGGGAGGCTCCCGCCCGGCCGGTGGTGACGCGCCCCGCTCCGCAGGCCACGTGTTCTTCGTGCCCGGGCGGCTGACCCTGTCGGAGGCGCACGCGGCGTGCCGGCGGCGCGGGGCCACGGTGGCCAAGGTCGGGCACCTCTACGCCGCCTGGAAGTTCTCGGGGCTGGACCAGTGCGACGGCGGCTGGCTGGCTGACGGCAGCGTGCGCTTCCCCATCACGTCGCCGCGGCCGCGCTGCGGGGGCCTCCCCGACCCGGGGGTGCGCAGCTTCGGCTTCCCGGGAGCCCAGCAGGCGGCCTTCGGGACCTACTGCTACTCGGAGTAGGGCCACCGCGGCCCCGGCACGGGACCTCCCGCCGCCCCTGTCCCGCAGCCCGCCATGGCGGGGGGTCCCGGGGTCCCGGCCGTCCAGGCGTGGGAGAGGAGGTGGCGGCGCCCGGCGGGACCTCGGACGCGCGGATCCCGCTGCTGGGGGCGGGCGGGCGCCCCGGGCGTTAACCGACTGCCTTGCCCAGCAGCCCAGCAACCCGAGGACTTTCTGCGTCGAGGCGTGGGGCCAGGGTGGCCTCGGGCCCAGCCGGCCGACCTCGAGCCGAGAGACGTGGTCAGGGGCGGGACCCCTCTGCCCCTGCGGGCGAGCCTGCCGGACGGTGGGGGTTGTGGGGAGGAGACCCCCACCCGCGGATCGGGGACTGCGGGGAGAACGCGGGATGTTATTGCGCCGGGCCCCACGCGGGGGCGCCGCGCACCCAGCCGAGACCGTGGAGTCAGTCTCCCGGGGCGCTCCGCTCCCGCAGGCCTCCCGGCCGGGCACGAAAAACCAACAAAGATGGCCCTACACTTATTTCAGAATGTGTTTGTATCCTGCCAGTCTCCTGTTCTGTAGAGGAAAGGCAAACCAGCTGCTGGGAAACTGCCCCTGTGCGGGGAGGAGGCGGCCAGCCGGGCCACCGAGCCCAGCGCGGGACGGGCACCTGACCATCCCCTAGGCGACAGGGGAACTGGACGGGGGGCATTAACATCAGGCTAAAGGGAACATACCAGTAATTCCGGAGACAAGCTCAAATGCCATTAATTCTTTTTCTTTCTTTTTTTTTTTTACTATACATATATTATTTTAATTAGTCTGTTTATTCAGTTAACTGTGTAAGCAGTGTAACTCCGCCACGACAAGCTTGGACTAGTGAAGGACTGCTGGAGCAAAGGGTGCGAACTTTCAAAAGGTGCTCACTGCATGTCGCGAAACTGCTTTCCAAGAGGGTTCTTGCTGTAATTGCCAAAGAGAATTCATCCCGTCGGATTTTGTATAAAGAGAAGAAGGGCGTCTTCAGTAACCCTTGGCTTTCCTCTTCTTGGCCCCGGTATTCGAATGTGTGCCCCCGGAGTTTGCCCGCAGGGGTGACTGAGACAATACCACGTGCCCAGCACACCACGGAGGCGCTGGCCAATGGTCCTGTAATAATTGGTGGTTATGGTAACAACATCAACAGTAATTATCAGGTCCCTCCCAGGTCGCCTGCAGGACTGCCTGCTGTATGGCGCTGTGTTCATCAGGGCAGGCTCAGCCATGCTGGGCTAACAGCCCACCTCCAAACAGCAGTGGCTTAAAACAAGATTATTTCTCCCTTAGGCTCCCTGGGCATCCCGGTCAGCGAGGGGCTTCTCCTTATCTTATTTATTATTCAGGGACCCAGGCTGATAAAGCAGCCACCATCTCAAATGTTGCCAATCACCACACCAGAAGGGAGAAATAAAAAGAGCTCTGAAAGGTCTTGTACCCAGTGAATGGCAGCGGCCCGCAGAGACACCTGTCTCCTCCGCGACAACTGTTTCTCTCCAACTAATTGCATAGCCTCGCTCAACCACACGGGGGCAGGAAAGAGCAACCCGACTCCGGTCTGGAAGGGAAAGGCGCCCAGGACCAGCTTCGCCTAGATTCTGGAATATGCCGGCAGCGTGCTCCCTTCTAGGTTTTCTAAGTTCTGGCCTGTTATGGAGTGAGAGCCCCAGAAAGCCATGTTGCTGGACCCGGCAGCTTCCCTGAAGGAAGATGGCTTTCCTTCTGTATGATGCCCTCGACTTTGTCAAGAGACCAGATGGGAAAGGGTCACAGGAACTTTCCATTTGCTGCAAAGCTTTGTTTTTTTCACCCACAAATACATATTCCTGCTAATATTTACAACTAATCTCCACATTCCTATCACAATTTTTGTGGTTTTTTTTTATGGAGAAGTTTGAACGTAACGCAAAAAGAGAGAGACTAGGACTACAGACTGGTTCATCATCCAACCTGACCATTGCAGAACTCCACCTTCTGGTTTTGTGAATTCCCTCTCTTGTGTTTGTGCTGGAGTATTTTAAAGCAAATTTCAGACAGCCTATTATTTTCCCTGTTAATCCTCACTATGTATTTCTAACATATAGTGCCTTTAAAAAATTACCATAATTGCATTATCACATCTCCCCCAGCTGGCATTATCTAATACATATTTCATGATCAATTTCCTTCGAATGTCTAAAAAATATAATTTTATAGTTGATTTTCCCAAACCAGAATCCAAGTAAGGGCTATACGTCCCACTTGAATTTTTCTTGGTTAATTTTTATTATTTATTTATTAAAGATTTTGTTTTTTTATTTGACAGAGAAAGAGATCACAAATAGGCAGAGAGGCAGGCAGAGAGAGGAGGAAGCAGGCTCCCTGTGAGCAGAGAGCCCGATGCAGGCCTTGATCCCAGGACCCTGAGATTTTTTTTAAAGATTTATTTGTTTATTTGACAGAGAAACACAGCTAGAGAGGGAACACAAGCAGGGAGTGTGAGAGAGGGAGAAGCAGGCTTCCTGCCGAGCAGGGATCAGGCTCGATCCTGGGACTTCGGGATCATGACCTGAGCCGACGGCAAATGCTTAATGACTGAGCCACCCAGGTGCCCCAAATGTTTTTTTTTTTTTAAGATTTTATTTATTTGACAGAGAGAAACACAGCTAGAGAGGGAACACAGCAAGGGGAGTGAGAGAGGGAGAAGCAGGCTCCCTGCCGGGAGCCGGATGTGGGACTCGATCCCGGGTCTCCGGGATCATGACCTGAGCCGAAGGCAGTCGCTTAACCAACTGAGCCACCCAGGCGTCCCCCCAAATGTTTTTTAAAGATTTTATTTATTCATTTAGAGAGAACGAGAGAGAGTGAGCGCATGCAAGCAGGGGGTGGGGCAGAGAGAGAATCCCAATCAGACTCCTCTCTGAGCGTGGAGCCACAGGGGGGCTCGATCTCCGGACCCTGAGATCATGACCTCAGCCTAAATCAAGAGTTGGACGCTCAACTAACTGAGCCACCCAGATGCCCCTTGGTTAATTTTTGAAAAATATCTTTTAAACTGTAATTCTTCTACCTTCGCCATTTTCTATGCCATTTTGTTTAGGAAACTGCATCGTTTTCCTGTTGAGTCTTGCATGTTCTAGATTGGGTGTCTCCTTGTAGTTTCATTTCACACGTTCCTCTGTCCCCTGTCATGTTTAGAAGTCTGATTAAACATACATTCACGTGTTTTCCTGGGAGTCTTTCATGAGCAGGACGGTGTATCTCCTCCCATCACATCAGGACGCCCGCGGTGTGTGGTGATCCAACGGCTGACCAGTGAATTCTGCTGTCGGCGATCCATTCACTACAAAGTTCCTCCTTGGACCAGTCGCCTACGGCTGTTGGAACAGTTTGCCACAGGCGACACAGCGGTGACAACGGAACCGTATTCTCCTACTGGTCTGGAGACCGGAAGTCCAAACACTCGGTGGTGGTGGCAGCGTGCTTCTCCCTGTGTGGACTCGGGGGGGGGGGGGGGACACTCTTCCCTGCTGCTTTCATCTTCTGGCAGCACTCCTCGGTGTCTCTGGGCGCGTTGCTCCTCTCTCTGTGTCTGTGGTCACATTGCTTCCCCCTCTTTGCGTGCCTGGGGCTCCCCTCCTGTCTTTCCCCAGGACACATGTCATCGGATTTACCCCACCTGGCTAACCAGGGTGATCTCATCTCAAAACCATTGACTGAATCTCGGGAATACATTCATGTAATGAATTACATGCACAAGGACCCTTTCTGCAAACAAGCTAACACTCGCGGTTTCGGGGATCAGGTTGCGGGTGTATCCTTTTGTGGACCAGCACCTGACCCAGTAAATCCATCACCCTCTTATCTCACGGCTCCTGGTGATCATTGTCTGGCCGCATTATTTCAGTAGCAGCCAAAATGGAGACATTCTAATGTTGTCATTCCTCCTTCCTTTATTATTAGCTGTGAACTCTTCCCTAAAGAAAAATGTCCCTCATCGATGAGTGTCATCCTGACCTAGAACCATTCAGGGAAGGTCGGGTCAATGCCTGACCTCTCCCACTTGTCTCAGCTCAGTGCCTACGGAATGAACATTTGCGCGCGCACACACACACACACACACACACACCCAATCCATACGTTAAAGCCCTAACCCCCAGTGTGATGGTTTTGGACATGGGGCCTTTGGGAGGTAAGCCCATGATGACGTCAGAAGAGATTCGGGAGGGCTTGCTTCTCCTCCATGAGCGACTCCGATGAAAAGGCAGGAAGCGAGCCCTCACCGGGCAGCCGATCTGCTGGCCTCGGAGCGGAGAGAAATACACATTTACTGTGTAAGCCCTCCAGTCCGTGACGGCTTGGTACAGCAGCTTGAGTGAGCAAGACAGTGGGGTCCCCTCAAACCAAATGTTGAGTCAAGGCTTTCAGTAGCAGTTTATTTGGGGAGATCATGCTAACAGGCCCTGGGCAGGGCTGGAGAAGCAAGGCGGGGCGGGGGAGGCAGCCAACAAAGGGAGTGGGCAGAGTGGGCAGAGTGCTGGTCTGGGAGGACTGACTCGGGCCAATCAACAGCAAATGTCTTCACTGGTATAATTTGTTTCTTTGCGTATCGGTGAATTGGCAGGAGGTACCCCCAAAGGACCCAAGGGCCACGAGCACCTTAGCTCACCCTTCCTGTGAGCCCCGGCAGTCTCCATCTCCCAGCCCAGGAGGCAGGGCTTCCAATCCTACAGAGCCTAGGGGTACGGGGACAGGAAGCACGAGTTCCCTGAGCCGGTCCCTGGGGCTGGTCATGAGAGGATCCCTGCTCCTTCCATCCCTGGGCTCCCATACCCATGATTTCTAGATCTGGGCATAGCACCGTCTCATGGCATTGGCTCAGAATGTAGACTGCACTTCGAAGACCAGTGCCCTGATCCCGGCGGATGTTTCCTCCAAGCTGCTTTGTAGATGTGTAGAGAGGCGGCAGCTTTGAGGCCAATGGACCCCGGGCTCTTGTGCTGACTGTCACGTTTCCTACCTGGTCAAATGGCTCCCTTAGTTAGAGGCGGTACTATGTGGGGTCTCGTAGGTATAAACCATTTCTTTTTTTTTAAATATTTTTATTTATTTATTTGACAGAGAGAAACACAGCGAGAGAGGGAACACAAGCAGGGGGAGTGAGAGAGGGAGAAGCAGGCTTCCCGCCGAGCAGGGAGCCCGATGCGGGGCTCGATCCTGGGACTCCTGGGACCTGAGCTGAAGGCAGATGCTTAACCAACTGAGCCACCCAGGCGCCCCCCCCCTTTTTTTTGAAAATTCATTGAGAACGTGCACACTTATATGTGTGCTTTATTAACTTATTTATTAAAGATCTTCTTTACTTTTCAGAGAGAGATTTAGAGCGCCCAAGCAGGGGGAGCGGCAGGCAGAGGGAGAAGCAGGCTCCGTGGTGAGCAGGGAGCTTGATGTGGGGCTCAGTCCTGGGATCCTGGCTCAACAGACTGAGCCCCCAGGCGCCCCGACATGGTTCATCTTAATGCTGATCTGTCACCCTGGCCGGTGGGGGTCTTCGAGCGGCGGCTACTGGGTCCTTTGGACATGAGCCTGACCTGAGTCTCAAAACTTCCTTTATTCACAAGCATGACAAGCTGTGCTGCCCCCACTGGGGCGTCTCCAAAGAGGCCTGGTTCCTGGGAGCAGAAAGTACCAATTGTTTTATGTTTTTAAAGAGTATTTATTTATTTATTTGAGACAGAGAGAGTGAGTGAGAGCACAGGCAGGGGGAAGTCAGGGGGAGAAGCAGGCTTCCGGTTGAGCAGGGAGCCGGATGTGGGACCCGATCCCAGGACCCCAGGATCATGACCTGAGCTGAAGGCATTCATCTGACTGGCCGAGCCACCCAGGTGCCCAGAAAATACCATTTAGAGACCACTCTGGGCCCCAGCAACACTCAGCCTTCCTGGGGAGTCACTGATTCTAAGCCCTGTCCACGGACGCCCACATGATGGGTTCACACGAGAGGCTGACAGCATGGCTTCTCTCCGCTCCTCTCACACTGACCCTCTTCGATCCAAACATTACGAGTCTCTTCGTTCTTACGGATGAATGAGTCAGCACGCTGCGTTCCCTAACCACCTGAAAGAGAATTCATCCCTGCCGCTCGGCCTCCAGCCTCGCGTTCAGTCGCGGGCCCTGTCTCACCTTGTTCTAGATCTTTAGGAATTGCATCCCTGTTTCGCTTCATTATTCTGAATTTAATTTTATGTTTCAATCATATAATATGTTTACGTGGTTCCAGTGTCAAAATCAGAAACCAGGGGCGCCTGGCTCAGTCGGTGAAGGTCTGACTTCGGCTGTGGTCATGATCCCCAGTCTTGAGGTCAAGCCCCGCGTCAGGCTCCCTGATCAGCGGGGAGCCTGCTTCTCCCTCTCTTCCCCGCTCCTGCTCTCTGTCTCTATCTCTGTCTCTCCCTCTCTCAAATACATCAATAAAATCTTTTAAAAAACAGAAACAGAAAACAAGAAGCTATTGCCATTTTGCAGGTGAAGAAACTGAGTCTCACAGACGACAGTGCCAGTGCCTGCCCCTGTGCTCGCTGCCCTGTCGCAGGGAGGGGGCAGCGAGCGGCCTGCAGATGGGACGGCTTTCTCCAGGAAAGCTGCGTGTTCTCAGGGTCGAGCGCTCCAGTTCCTTCAGCTGTTCTTTGGGGAACAGTCTGGTGGTCCCCTCTGAACACAGGACTTGGCTCCCCTGGTGGCAAGGGTCTGTCTGCTCCTGCTCAGGGGTCCCCAAAATGCTGTTCAGCCTGTAGGTCCCACCTCTGTCTCCTCGTCACCCCACCTCCCTTGCCCCCCTCCCCCGCTGGCGGGCCTTCAGCTGCAGGAACCCTCCCTCCTCTGGGCCGGGTCCCGCGCTTCCTGGCCCCTTTCAGGAGTTATCAAAGCCGCCATTCTCCCAGCACAGCTGTGCGGGGCGTCTGCAGCCCTGTGTATACAGCCCCGCCGCGGCAGAGGACCCAGGTGCCTATCAGAGAGGAGCTGAGCTGCCTCCGCCCCACCCCCAAGTCTGGGAAAGTGGAGACAGGTGTTCAAGGGCCCGGAAGGACAGGCTCTCCCAGTGGCCACTGTGGCTGAGAATCCAATGTGGAAGGCCAGGGGCTGATACCAGAGGTGGGGGGAGCCAGGAATGCTAGAGAACCTAGGGGTTCTCGTTCCTTAACTTGGGTCATGGCCTCAGAGTTGGCCTGGGTGAGGGCCTTGGTGGGGGAGGGGAGAGGGAGAAGCAGGAGACTGTTCTCCTCCAGAGAGAGACTGGAAAACTCCCCAGGGCCCAGGCGGTTGGGTGGCCAGCCAGCGGGGCTGCCCCCACTCTCCTTCCTTCCCTCTCTCGGGCTGCACCATTTCTGTCCCCTGAGAGACAGCTGGGGCCCTGGCAGTGGCCTTGGCCTGGGCGTATGTCCTTCGGGAGACTTGCTTTTGGTAGTGGTCAGCCAATTGCTTGCTGTGGGACCCTAGACGGTCACTTCACCTCTGCGTCTCTTTGTGCAGAAGATACCATGGCTCCCTGAGACATTCTCCTTCTCTTACTGGGGCAGGGAGTTCTTGAAATCCGACTTTAGGGCACCTGGGTGGCTCAGTGGGTTAAAGCCTCTGCCTTCGGCTCAGGTCATGATCTCAGGGTCCTGGGATCGAGGCCGGCGTCGGGCTCTCTGCTCAGCAGGAAGCCTGCTTCCTCCTCTCTCTCTGCCTGCCTCTCTGCCTACTTGTGATCTCTCTGTGTCAAATAAATAAATAAAATATTAAAAAAAAAAAGAAATCTAACTTTAATTCTTCCTGCTTCTGTTGACCCTGTTGGTTTTCAGCCAGTCCCTGAAGGTCCCTGAGGCCTCGGCGAGGTCTTGCTTCTCGCCTCGTCTTCGGAAGGGGTAGAAGTGAGTGGGGTGGGTGTCGAATGGCCACGAACAGGTGCAAGGAAAGACAGGAAGGACAGTCCCTGAGCGGCAAGCACCCGTCAAAGCACAGTACGAACTGTCAGAGTTGGAAATGGTGCAAGGGTCTCGGGGGGAACCCTCAGGGAAGGACTCCTGTCTCAGATAATGAGCCCTCCCTCTCATCCACGAGGGAGTGGCCCACCACCTCCTGCCAGGAGATCCGTCCAAACTGGGGCGTGCGTGTGTGTGTGTGAGTGTGTGTGTGTGTGTGTGTGTGTGTGTGTGTGTGTGACTGACAAAGGAAAAGAACTAGTTCTGCTGAGCTCGACCACGGGCCAGGTGTGATAGACATTACCCACAACCGCGGGTCCTCTGCAGCCTGCTGCTCAGAAGAGGAAACAATTTCAGAGAAAGGAAGCCCTTTACAAAGTTTGGTCCCTGCACAGGGCGAGCCAGGGGTCCCACCTGAGGGCCCGTGCCTTCGGAGTGCGGGCTCCCGTCAGCCTTCAGAGCAGCGGCTCCCTGTTCCCACCCTGGGTGCCCACCAGGGGGCTGCCTCTCGGAACAGACTGTCCTGCCCCAGCTGCTGCTGCTGCCTCAGTCAAGGTCGGACTCCCTGGGGCACCACAACGTGTGCCTACACTTCTAGTCATGAGGGGAGGTGGCGAGGAAGGTCACTTTCTCCGCCTTTTCCCATGACAGCCGGTTTTCCCGCGACAAGAACCTTGGTAACTGATGAGCCAGGACTAGGATTGAATTTCAGCCGCCGAGCTGCCTGTCTGGTCCCGGCCCTGGTGGGGCAGGCTGGAGGCCGGCACCCGTGCTGAGACCGTCCTGGGGGGGGGGGTCCTCTTTCAGCTGGGGTTGCAAAGTCCCAGGGGAGCAAAGGGAGGTCCTGGGGTTAGCAGGTGCTGCTCAGATCTGCCCCAACGCGGCCAGGCCCCCCTCCGCCAGAGGGCTTGGTCCTAAATGAGTGCCTGGTCCATAGTGGGCATTCATTTGATATTTATGTAATGAAAGGAATAAATGGAGGTCCCTCCTTCCCCAGACTCTGCCAGAGACTCCCCTTTCAGGCTCACAGCCCCGGTGGGGTCATTTCATTTACTAAAGGACCCTATCACCCACCGCCCCCACCACCCCCAGTCTCCCTATCCTGTCTCTCCAGTAGATGGGTGTCCAGGGAGGGGCCAGAGTTCTACATTCAGATCCTCAAAGATTTGGGGAGGAGTTTATTGTGAGCTTGTCGGAAGACCTCTGGAAGCCGCTCCGCAGCACTGGGAGCAGGAGACTGGGGTGGCTGGGGTGAAGAGGGCAGTCCAGAGACCCATTAAGGCGGGGGGGGGGTTCTAAATGGAAGGACAGAGACCTGTCCTGACGAAGATTTGTCCCCGCAGGCATCCCGCTTTACTCTGGACATTTTAGGGGTGTGCTGGAGATTACGGGGATCAAATCCCCCAACAAGCTATCCGTGGTGCCACCGCTGGTATCCAAGGGAGAGAGTCCAGGCATCTGGCTGTAGTGCCCACAGTCTGTGCCCAGGGCTCTGCTTCAAGTCCCAGGAGGGAGGAGGGAAGGGGGAGGCGCAGAGAGAGCCTGGGAAAGCAGAGGGAAGGGGAGGCCCTGGGGCTGGGGAGGGGGCGTCATTGGTATTCTGAGGAGCCCCCCTACCGCTGGGCAGCACTCAAGGCCCACCCCCTGGCACCGGGCTGCACATTCACCAGCAACAGGCCGCCAGCGGGCCCTCTGGGCTCCCAGCAACGCCTGGGTTTTGGGCTTGGGTTTGCATGACCACTGTGCCCATTCCCAGGGCCGCCCCTCCCCCACGCCATGTCTAGAGCGTCCCTGCCTTGCTTTGCCTCACCCGTGAGTCTGCCTTCTAACCTCCAGCCCTCCAGCGGCAAAATCAGCTCCTCCTCCCGCAGCAAGCGGGAGCACCACCGCAGACCAAACCCAATCAGAGCTTCCGACAGGGAGGCGGCTACGGTCCTTTGCACCTCGTCCTGCCTCCAAAAAAGAGCCCCCCTCCCCCAGTTTTATATTCCCGCCGTCCTTTCCCTTACTGGTCGAGACTGAGGTCCTCCTCCTCGCCCCTTGCCCAACGGGAAGTCCCTCTGGCTGTCTAACTTCCGTCTCTCCAGCTGCAGCATCGCCCTGCAGCTCCGCGAGCGCTCCCTCCCCGCCCCTTCTGCCCTCCCTCCCTCCCTACTCCAGGTCCCCGGCTTCTCCTCTCCAGAACGATGTCCTACTTCGCACGTCCTTGCTCTAGCCGCTGCCGCCGGGAACCGACGCAGAGGAGGCAGCGGATCGCGTGACCTTCCCGAGCCCCCCGCGTCCCCGGCCAGGGGGCGGGGGCGGCCCGGGGGAGGGGCGGGGCGGGGGGGAAGAAAGGGGGTTTTGTGCGGCGCCCGGCGGCCCGGCGCCCTCTTCCGAACGTCCTGTGGGCCCAGCCTCTCCCTGCGCCCGCGCAGTCCCCGCCTCAGTCGGCTGCCGCCGCAGGACCGAGTGTGGACCCGGAGGAGAGCCCGGAGGAGGTGGCAAACTCGGCGGTTGCCGCCCCCAGGCCCCGGCCCCCGGCAGCCTGCAGGTAGGTGAGCGCGAGCGCAGCTGAGCCGCCCCGACCCGGGAGAGAGGGAGCGGGGTGTGGGGGGGCGCCCCCGGCCCCGCCGCCCTGGCCTCCCGCGGCGCACCCAGCTGGCTGACCCTGCCAGCCCCCGGAGCGCCCACCGTCGCCTCCGGCCCTGCCTCCCGCACCCCTCCGCCGCGTGCGGCCCGACCTGCGTCCCTGAGTGCGCGGGCTGATGGGAACGCCCCCCGGGTCCCAGCGGCCTCCTGGGTGAGCGCTCCGCAGCCAGCCCCCGCCCAGACTTCCGACCTTGTGCGGGGCAGGCGGGCAGCAGGAGGAGCGAGAAGCAGCCCCTCTTGGGGGGCCCTACCCACAGCCTCGGCTGGCGGTCCAGGCGCCAGTGGAGTCCCAACTCTGCCACTTACTTGCTCTGTGACCTTGGACAAATTAGTTGACCTCTCTGAACCCCGGGGTTCCTCATCGTGAACCTGTAGAGAGTATTTTTCTCCAAGTTAAGGTTGTCCATGGGAAGCCTTTTTAAGAGGCCTGGCTCAGATAGATGGCCAGTAACCATTAGCGGGAATTCCCGTTACCACCCCCGCTTTCCTTTTTAGCACTGCTGGGGCGCGGGGGACCTGCCCCCCAGGTCTCAATGCCGCGCTCCTGTCCCCCTATGGAATAGCTGGAAGGCCCACAAGCTTCCAACGGGACCAAGAGATCTGCCACCAGCTTTGTTAGCACCCTTAATGCCCACATGACTTCTACGCCAGATAAAAGCAGCCATCCAGGGGCGCTGTTACCCCCCACCCTCCACCCCTCCCCACCCCCAGCATGGCCAGGCCTGGTGCTAACTTGGCATCAGGTACTGGGGAGATTCTGAGCTAGGAGATGCTGCAGGGAGCTCACTCGTGCTGTTGCTAATTGTATTACTGGCTGTGCTTCTGATAAACGGACTATTTATGCAATTTCTGTAGCTGATCCTGCAGGCCTGGCTAAGGCCTGGCGGCTGTGCTATAGGTTCCCCCTGCTGCTCACACTAGGGGGACAGGGACAGCTTCCCTCCTGCTGCCCCGGCCAGGTACTGGAGCCTGGTTCCTACAGGGCAGACCTAGAACTGCCAGCCGGGGGCTGGTTAGGGTCATGGAGATGGGAGTGTTGGGGGTGTGCATGCACGCGCCCCCCCCCACGTGCCCCCCCCACGCGCCCCCCTCCAGGCCTGGTCTGGATCTTGATCCCCTGTGGATTGGGTCTGCCAAGCCTGTGAGGGGCTGAACTGGGTCTGCAGTTAAAACGCAACAAGAGGGAAGTTTCCTGAACAGCTTGGGAAATGCAAGGCAAGGGCAGAAATCCTGCAGTTGGAGCAGGAGAGAATGAGCTGGAGAGAGGGATGGCTTGGCATCGAGGGAAGGGACAGAAAGCCTGCCGATGCCTAGCTCTCCAGGTGAGAGATGGATGGGGAGGCGTGCCCTGCAGGACAAAAGAGGAGTTCGAGAAGGCCGACGCCTGCTCCCCACCCCAACCCCAGGTCTGAGGCTGCTGCCCCAATGAGGGGGTGCTGTACTTTTCTCGGGACACCACGCTGTCCCAGGCAGGAGCTGAAGCCCAAGTTCGATGAGATCGGCAGTGGGGGGGCAGTGCAGACACCTCTGCTAATGGGAACCAGATAACCCAGGCCCTGTTGGCCCCTCTGGCCAGTGACACCCATTCCTGGAGGTGGGAGTGGGATGACCCCCATACTCCAGGGTGACCAGACCTTCTCCCCCATTCCCTCATCTACAAAACAGCAGTGAAGGGGCGGTCTAGGGTGTGGGTCCCAGAGTGGCTCCAAATATATGGGCGTCTGGGCCGCCCGTCCGAGAGCTGGGACCCGGGTCTGTGAACCACTCCAGCTCCAGGCCGAAGCGAGGGGAGGGAGGGTGCCGGGAAGGTCGTAGCTCGAATGCAAGGCAAATAGTTGGCCCAGCACCCGGCAGGTACTGGCTGCCCCCCAACCCAGAAAGCAGCCCCCCCAAGTGCCACCGCGCCCAGAATGGGCCTCGGCAGCCTCTGGTCTGGCCCCACGGAGAGAGGCCCTAGAGTCTGGCTCCTGTCACTCCTTGGGACCCTGAGGAGATGAAGCCCAGCTGTAGTGGGGGGAGCGGAGGTGTGGTAGGCGGGGAGAATTCCGAGAAGGGTCTGAGGTGCCTGGGAGGAGTGAGGGGAAGAGAGAAGCCTCCCAGCAGCTCAGGCTCAGGAAGGGGGAGACATGCGGGAAGGCAGGGCCTGAAAAGGCAAAGAAGATGGAGGTCGAACAATGGGCCCGGAGGGAGAATGAAGCTGATCGCTAATGGGAACAGGAAGTCCTGCCTGTAGTCTAACCCGAATCCCTCCTGCCACACTGCTGGCCTATTCCATGGCAAACCTGGGTCTCCATGCACTTCTACTCGCCCGACCCTTGCAGATGTTGTCGGACGCTAGTTCTATAGCCTCGCTTCCCGCAGGCAGTGGCCTGGTACCTGCCTTGGCTTTGCTGGGGACCAGGGTCAGCTCTAGCCCTCTCTGGGTCCCATTTCTCAACGTCACCCCGCATCCCTCCATTAGGAGAGTGTAAATGCCTTGAGATCTTTGGAGGACTAGTGTGGGTTCTCTGAGTGTCTGATAGCCAAGGGCAGGAGGGACATGGCCCCTCCCACCGAGTCTCACCCTCCTTTAGACCACCCCCGCCAGGACTGGGGTGGGGGAAGTGGGAGACTGGATGGAGGCCAGACTGGCAGAGACAGGGGCTTTGTCCCAGCTGGTTTCTGAGCCAGGAGATCCGGTGGGAAAGCCCGTGCCAGGCAGAAAGGAAGGCTGGGAAGAGGGGAGAAGGCAGCCAAGGATGGGGGGAGGATGCTAGGAGTAAAGAGAAGAGTTTCCTTATAAGTAGAGGGAGATCAAGGAGGGGTAGGGCTAGAGAGAAGTTGCTCGTTGCCCAGGTTCTGTCTAGGAGGTCCTCTGGGAGGAGGCTAGGTGGGTATGCTGCTCAGGGAGGAGGGGACCGGAAGGGAATACTGGAGGGCTACTGGGCGGGGACGAGGCTCTGGGTTCGAGGAGGGAGTCTGGCATGGGAGGAGCACAGGGAGTTGTTAAATATAATGGCACGCACCACGCACGCTATCAGCATTTATTGAGCGCCGATGGTGTGCCTGGAGCTGTGCATCTGCACAGGGCTCTTAGGACAGACAGCGCTCTAAGGCCCGCAGCCTCGTCACAGCCTGGGAGGTGGTGGTTATGGTGCTCCTTTACAAGTCAGCAAACCAAGGCCCAGAGAGGTTAAGGACCTGGCCTTAAGTCGCACAGCAAGTTGACTAGAGCCCAGGCGGGGAGACAGGATCAGAGACAGGGAGTTAACAGTGAGGGGCAGACAGCCGGCTTCTGGGGCCATGGTATGCGTGAGTCCAAATGATGTGGTCGGGAGCCAGGGGAAGTCCACCATGAAGTCTAACCCTGTCTTTCCTCCTCAAGTCTCTCCACCAGCCTCAGCATGGCCCCACTGCTCCTGGCCCTGCTGGCAGCTCTGGCTTTGGCGCAGGGCCCTGCGGCCTTAACTGGTGCCCTGGCGGGGGGCAGCTCAGGTAAGCAGCCCCACACGGGGTCACGGCCTCCGTCTCCTGCACCGCCCCTGGGGAAAGTGGTGGCCTTGGAGGACAGGGAGAGAGGATTAGGGGCACCAAGGGGAAAGGTCTGGTCTGACACGGGGAAATGAAGGATGAACTGTGGGCTCTGGGTAAGGCAGGGAAAACTTGCGGGGAGGGCTGGGGAGGGCCCTAGGCGCAGGGCTGCCGATCTCTAGGGTCCAGGACCAGTGGGTGGGGCTGGGAGGCAGAAGGGGGTAGAGTGGGGAGAAATCCCGAAGTTGAGTCGGAGGGAAACAGAGGGGAGACTGAGGCGGGGGCTGGAGGACCTGGGGAGCAGATTAGACCTGGGGTGGGCCCCAGGGGTTCTGGGGTAGTACTGGGCCACTCTCTGGAGGAACTGACTGGGAGACGGCGACAGATCTGGAGACGGTCTGGGGTGCTCCTGGCGTCGCAGAGGCGGGCACGCAGGGCCCCGGGGGTGGGCGGCAGGGATCCCGGGGCAGGCTGGGAAACCGGGTGGGACCCTGCGGAGTTCCAGCTGGCCAGCTGGCCCCGCCCACTCACCCCCCACAGAGGACCGGGCCTTCCGCGTGCGCATCGCCGGCAACGCGCCACTGCAGGGCGTGCTGGGTGGCGCCCTCACCATCCCCTGCCACGTTCACTACCTGCGGCCGCCGCTGGGCCGCCGGGCCGTGCTGGGCTCCCCGCGGGTCAAGTGGACGTTTCTGTCCGGGGGCCGCGAGGCCGAAGTGCTGGTGGCACGGGGGCTTCGCGTCAAGGTGAGCGAGGCCTACAGGTTCCGTGTGGCGTTGCCCGCCTACCCGGCGTCACTCACGGATGTGTCCCTGGCGCTTAGCGAGCTGCGGCCCAATGACTCAGGCATCTACCGCTGCGAGGTCCAGCACGGCATCGACGACAGCAGCGATGCTGTGGAGGTCAAGGTCAAAGGTGAGGGCAGGACTGAGGTCCGTTCCTGCAGGGAGGGAGTCCAGGGGGAAGCAAACCCCGTGGAAGGCACCCACTGAGCTGGAAAAGGAGTGAGTAGATACAGACTTCGGTCACCTCCTTTCTCTCTTGGGGTGGAGGAAGTCCTCCCTACAGTCTGACTTAAGCCTCTCCTGCTGTAGGGTGAGCACAGCTGGGACTTGATCCTTCGTGTCCAGGGGAGCGAGCAGGGGCGCGAGGGGAGGCCCATGTTGGGTGATCCGGCCTCAGGGCACCTCTCTGCCCCCAGGGGTCGTCTTTCTCTACCGGGAAGGCTCTGCCCGCTATGCATTCTCCTTCACGGGGGCCCAGGACGCCTGTGCCCGCATCGGAGCCCGCATCGCCACCCCGGAGCAGCTCTATGCCGCCTACCTCGGGGGCTATGAGCAGTGTGACGCCGGCTGGCTGTCCGACCAGACCGTGAGGTGGGCGGGGGGCTGTGAACCAGGAGCTTGTAGTTGTAGCTGAGTGTTGGTGGGCCCTGGTTGCGCGGGGGACTGCCTGCTGTCTCAGGCTAGCCGTCGGGGCCCCTTGCCTCCGGGCGGTGAGATCGGCCTGCCCTGGGGTGTCCCTGCAGGACCGAGAGGACAGCTGGCTATATTGAAAGGCGGTGTGGTTCAGGAGGGGCATACCTGGAGGGCTCCCTGATGAAGGTGTCTGTACTCGCTCCCAGGTATCCCATCCAGACCCCACGAGAGGCCTGTTATGGAGACATGGATGGCTTCCCCGGGGTCCGGAACTACGGAGTGGTGGACCCAGACGACCTCTATGATGTCTATTGCTATGCCGAAGACCTAAATGGTGATTGGGGGGGAGGGGTTCCCAGGTTAGAGCCCCTTCTGCGGTGCTGGCCAGAGGTCCTCCTGGGGACTTGCTGACTTATCGACCCTCACGTGCTCAAGTGGGCATTCAGGGGGGCCAAGAAACAAGCCGGTCCTGCCCTCCAAACACTGTCATGGAAGCAAGTTCATGGCCAAAGCCTCAGACAGGTGGCCAGAGACCGAGTTTGACTGCAGCCACCTGCTGTGCCTCTCTCCACCTCTTAGCCTCTCTGGGCCTCAGTTTCCTTCTTTGCAGAATGAGGACGTGGAGCCTGCCCCCTCTGAGTAATGACATCTACCCTGAGCTAGCCTCTGTCCTTCAGGCTCTACCTGAGCTTTGGCCCCGAAATAGGGGAGTTGACTCTGTGTCACAGAAGTGGAGACGGGGGCCTAGAGAAGCCAGCCTAGGATCTCTGCGGGGGCCCAGGGTGGACGGGGCTCCCAGCTTCCCGATGACCCAGGCTCCTCTTCTCTCCCAGGAGAGCTGTTCCTGGGCGCCCCTGCAGACAAGCTAACGTGGGAGGAGGCTCGGGCGTACTGCCGGGAGCGGGGTGCAGAGATCGCCACCACGGGCCAGCTGTACGCGGCCTGGGACGGCGGCCTGGACCGCTGCAGCCCGGGCTGGCTGGCTGACGGCAGCGTGCGCTACCCCATCGTCACGCCCAGCCAGCGCTGCGGGGGCGGCCTGCCTGGGGTCAAGACTCTCTTCCTCTTCCCCAACCAGACCGGCTTTCCCAGCAAGCACAGCCGCTTCAGCGTCTACTGCTTCCGAGGTGAGCGGACCCCCGGAGAGGCGGAGACCCGCCTGCCCGTGGCAGGGACCCAGAGCTGAGCTGGGAAGTCCCACCGCAGCTCACACCGCTCTCTCTCAGGCCTCTGCCTAAAGGAGCCCTGGTGATGCTCAGCTTGGCCGCTAGGGCTATCGTTCCGCGGGTGCCCTCTGCCTTGGGCCGTGTGGCCTCGGAGTGTGTGCCTCTCTGCACCCCTCACCTGCCTTCCCCCCAGCCATCCACAGCTTGCCTCTCCGGGGTCAAAGCCGCCTCTTCTGTTTTGGGCGGTCGGGGAGGTTTCCATTTCTGGTCAGCTCATTAGTAGAGCAGAAATGATGGACGTTCTCTGAATCCAACAAATGGTCTCCCCAGTTAGAGTCATGTTCTCCAGAGCCCTCCCGGAGGCTGGGAGTGGGGCTTCCAGAACCTTCAGCGTGATGGTGTACGATCTTTAAACACCAAGTATTGATGGACAGACACAACTTCCCCCCTGGGGAGCAGGTCCTCAAGGACCGTTGGGTGTGGAGATGGCCTTCTGACCACATCTTACATTGGGGGCTGACGGGAAGGCGGTGCCTGGGAGCCCTCGAGGCACAGGGCCCAGGCCAAGGGTGGCTGAGAGTCATACGGCATTCTGGGCCCTCCCTGCACTTATAAGCCCATGCTGCTGGCACAGGCCTGGAGGCAGAGGCGAGAGGAGAATGCACAGCCCTTGCCTTAGGGGAGCTCCTAGTCTGAAGGGTAAAGCCCCTGCTTCTGCCATGGGAGCCCCCGTCTAAGGGAAGATAAGATGCCTTGCTCCCAGCATGAGGGGAGACTAAGAGAAAAGCATTACTTCCACTGGGCTCAATCTCCAAACATCTTGAGCCGGGGACAAGGGAGTGACGGGGAAGTGAAGTCCATAGGAAGACAGGTCCATCTGGGAAGGCCCTGGAAGAGGGGAGGTGATGATGACCATAATCACAATGAATGGGTCTCTGCGCTGCTTATGACCATGTGCTGAGCATGTTCTGGGAAGACCAGGAAAGAGCAGCTGAATGGAGAGGAGGCGGAGGGAGAGGCTGGGGGGCTGGGAACAGGTGGAGGATAGAGGCGGGCAAGGGCACGGCTTCGCTCCTCTGGCAGGAGCAGGTGATGAGGGCAGGACGGGCTGTGCTGTCACGTCTGGCTGAGCGCAGACAGCCCTCAGGCTTTTCTTAGCCCACTTCCACCGTGGCTTCCTTGGTTTTCTGATCTTGGTTCTCTTCTCCGAAGACCAGGTAATCCTTTCTAAAGCCTCAGTGGTTTGAAGGGAGCAGCTCGTGGAAGGGTGGCGCAGCCCCTCCCTTTGCCCTCCTGCCTCGAAGCTGAGACCCTCAGGTGGTGACTGTTGAGTGTCTTTCCTGTACTCCACCCTTCAGCTCTCCTGGGTGACGGCCACCCATCCCCTTCCATTTCAAAGTCTTAGGAGCCCTGCTCCAAGAGCACAGTCCCAAGGTGCTGAGACCACCTGTCCATCTTCCTCCATCCCCCTACTCAGGGAACTGCCTCTCCTGAGCCTTTCCTGACCACTCTGTCTATTAGTACTTCCCACCATCCTGTCTCCTTACGCTGCCTAATTGTTCCTTTTTTTTTTTTAAGATTCCATTTATTTATTTGACAGAAAGAGACACAGCAAGAAAGGGAACACGAGCAGAGAGAGTGGGAGAGGGAAAAGCAGGCTTCCTGCCAAGAAGGGAGCCCGATGCAGGGCTCCATCCCAGGACGAGCTGGGATCATGGCCTGAGCCACCCGGCTGCCCCTAATTGTTCTTTATGTGATAACATTATGATACATGTTTCTTTGTTTATTATCTGCAGCTAGGCCGTAAACTGCCTTAGGGCGGGAGGCTGGCTGTCTTTTCTCCACTGTGCCCTCAGTGCCCAGAAGAATGCTTGGCTCGGCACATGGCGGGCCCTTGATTAGTGCTTGAGGAACAGGTGATGAGCTCCCTCCTGCAGTGGCCCCTGAGTCCCCTGGGTCCTCCACAGGGAGGATGAGTGAGATTTGAGAGTCTCATGGTCTTTGAGTCTAGCCGAGACAGTGGGTCTCTCTCACAGCTGTGGCTAGAGGGCAGAGCCACCTGGTCAACCTCCCATTGGTACTTCCTTCCTGACCCAGACTCTGCCCAGATGTCTGCCGTGCCTGAGACGTCGGACCCAGGGTCTGAGGGGCTGGAGGCCATTGTCACAGTGACAGAGACCCTGGAGGAACTCCAGCTGCCTCAGGAAGCTGTGGAGAGCGAGTCCCGGGGAGCCATCTACTCCATCCCCATCGTGGAGGATGGAGGGGGTGGGAGCTCCACTCCGGAAGACCCAGCAGAGGCCCCTCGGACCGTCCTCGGTAACTGGAGTCCCCCAGTAAGGGGAGCTGGGGGAGAAGGTGCAAGCCAAGGGTGTTGCTGGCCTTCCAGCTGGCATGTCCGCCTTTCTCAGCAGCTCGGTGATGCGGGGCATCTCTCCAGTGCTCTCCCAACCCCTGCCTTTCCAGCACATTCCACTCCCAACTCTCTGGGTCTGGGAAGGAGGGTGCTCCCTCCTTTGTTCCCTCCTCCCCCTTACCTACCCAAAATAGACTAGAGAATTTCAAGCCTAGGAGAGAGATACAACTGTGTTTTTTTTCCTGGGCTAATGACAGCTCACAGCCTCCTCCAGGTAGTCTCAATATTGCTGCTCAAGTTGGTCTTCTGGTGGGGAGCAAAGACAGCCTATCCCAGGGGCAGGCTTTTTCCCTGGCCCCCAGACCTCAACCTCCCCAACCCCTCCCTCCTCCCCCTCCCCCTGCGGGCTTTCGGTTGGGGCTGGTGCTGTCCCTGGTGCTGAACCATCTGTGCTTTGTCTAGAATTCGAAAGGCCATCTATTGTACCTCCCCCGGGGTCCTCAGAAGAGGAAGAGAAGGCTTTGGAGGAAGAGGAGAAATACACGGATGAAGAAGAGAAAGAAGAGGAGGAAGAAGAGGAGGTGGAAGATGAGGCCCTATGGGCCTGGCCCATCGAGCTCAGCAGCCCAGACCCAGAGACGCCTCTTCCCACCGAGCTAGCCCTAGAGGAGTCACTCTCCCTTGCCTCCCCACCACCAGTGAGCGCAGTTCTACAGCCTGGTGTGTCACCACCTCCCGATGGAGAGCCAGAGGCTCCCAGGCCTCCTAGGGTCCTTGGACCACCCACTGAGACTCTACCCACTCCCAGGAACGGGAAACTGGCATCCCCGCCGCCTTCCACTCCGCTCAGGGAGAGAGAGGTGGGGGAGGAGGCTGGTGGTCCTGAGCTGTCTGGGGTCCCTCGAGGAGAGAGTGAGGAGACAGGGAGCTCTGAGGACACCCCTGCCCTGCTTCCAGCCACACGGGCCCCTGAGGGTGCCAGGGAACTGGAGAGCCCCTCTGAAGAGAATTCTGGAAGAACCGTCCCGGCAGGGACCTCAGTGCGGGTTCAGCCAGTGCTGCCCACTGACAGCGCCAGCCAAGGTGGAGTGGCCGTGGCCCCCTCATCAGGTAACTTTGCCCAAGGCTCGACCTCCCTCTTTCTCCTTCTTCCCTTTCTCCCCTTGAAGCTCTGGGTCACATGACCTATGGTCCTTTAACCCCCATTGTCCCAGCCTCTCTTGTCCTTTGCCTTCATTCTCCTACACACCTCCACCTGTGGGTGTCCAGTCTTGAATGCCACACCTGTGACTTCCATTCCTGCTCTCTGATTTCTCACCTCATGACCCCCAACTCCGTGGCCCCACCCTGTGGCTCCAGCCTCCCAACTGATCCCCTGGGAGCCTTTCCTGCCCTTGGCTCTCCGCCTATGACTCAGCGGCCCCGCAGACCACCTCCCATTCTCAGTCACCATAGATGCCCTGGGTGCCGAGACCCCTCTCCGGCTGCCCCTCCCCCTCCTGTGTGCCATGTCCTTAGCACCCCACTGATGTCAGGGAAGCCTGGGGTTCCATCCCTGCCCTCAGCCTCTGGGGTCTAGGAGAGCCATTATCCCCACAGAGCCTTAAGCGACTACTTCTGTGAAGTATTTTTTCGACTGTTTCATGGAAAACAAGCCTTGGAAATAAATCTCTATTAAACCACTTTATAACCCAAACTCTGGCACCCTCTGTCTCCACCCCCAGCTGTCTGCCCTTTTCATTCTTTGGATTTGTGTTGTGGGCAGCTTTCTGATGCTCCCCTTCGCACCTGTCTCCCCCCCCCCCCCCCGTGCCCGCCTCTCTGCCGCCTCCTCTTTATCTTCAGTGAGTGCCCTAACCCGTCCTTCTGTCTAACACGCTCACTGGGCCTTCACCCTCCCTCTCAGGCTCCCCTCTGCTTTCCCTCCTGACCATCACGGAGTGCCCAACTCTGAACGTGCAGAGGAGTCTCTGTCCGTCAGTCTGTGGGGCTGCTGGGAGTTGTAGTCCCCCATTCCCGATGGGGAAAAACCTCTGCCAGCCTGAGACAGTGTGCGTGTGTGTGTGTGTGAGTGCGCGCGCGCGCGCGCGTACACACACA
The DNA here is from genome assembly GCA_004023965.1 of Spilogale gracilis. Taxonomy (NCBI): domain Eukaryota; kingdom Metazoa; phylum Chordata; class Mammalia; order Carnivora; family Mephitidae; genus Spilogale; species Spilogale gracilis. The sequence continues at coordinate 13,092 of PITA01017795.1, read as the reverse complement.
CACACACACACACACACACACATTTATATCCCTTTCTGATCCACGTTGATGGCTCCCATCTAGAGCCGTACATACAGACTAGTGATGGAGAAAGCCCATCTTAGTGTAGAAGCCAACCCCAGACTCCCCCACCGCAACTCAGCAGGGGGACGGGATCCAGCTCTCATCCCACCGGCCCGCCGCCGCCCCCTCCTCCACTGACCCCTGCAGTAATGACCACCTCACCCCTTGGAAGGATGGTCTCACCCTCTCTGAACCTGAAAGATCTCGAAGTCCTTAATGCTGGAGAAGACACAATGCAGGAGGCGAGGACGGAGAGGAAATGTAGAGGAGGAGTGGGAAGTTAGATTCTGGGGTCTGAGAGAAGCCCCACTGACTCAGAGAAGGTTGAGCTTCCCAACGGAGACCACTGGAGAAGGCTGGGGTCCTGCCAGTCCCGGGACCACCCTTCCTAGCTGGTCCAGGGTGGGATGGGGCCCCTGTGACACACCCCGTCTTGCCCATTTCAACCATTGGCTCCCTGCCCAGCGAGCCTCAGAGTTCGGTGCTGGGGTCTCCGCAGTGTCTTAGTTACCCCTGCCTGGAGGCGGAGGGATGTCCTCCAGCCTGCTTTTGCAGCAGGAGGGGAGAACTTTCTGTGTCTAGCAGTTGGCCCCAAGACGGGGAGAAAGGAGAGCAGGATGTTTTGAGAGGAGTTCCTTCACCTCTACTCTGTGTGCCCCGGTTCAGGTTTTGTCACCGCCAGCCAGGGGAGGGGCCTCATGGCCTGGGTGGGGACCAAGTTTGGAATCTCCGCCCTCCCCCATGAAAGTGTGAGGGATGGAAGGGACTTCAGGAAGCCTACCCTCTGTGGGGCCTGGTGCTTCGTGGGTTAAGGAAAACACCTCCCCTCCCCCTTTGCCCAGGGAGCCAGTGCTAGAAGCTTGGACGAAACTACTGGCAGGAGGGGAGAGGACAGAGTGGGGTTGCTGGAACAGCTGATTCATTTCACCTCGAACAGCTCAGTCATCCCAGCAACATTCTTGGACTCACCTCCAGCTTCCCCTCCCCCTACCCAGCGGAGGGAAGCACAGTGGGCCTTGCCCTTGGCTGCTAGGGGGGTACGGGGCAGGGTCTGAAGAGTCCTTCAGGGCTGATTTCCTCTCCCAAGCTGAGAGCTTAGCCATGCACTGTCAATCTATGGGGCCCTCCTCCCCTTCCTGGACCAGAAGGAGTGAAATCCGCCCATCCAGCACCCCGGCCTGCTGTAAGGCAGCCACCTCCCATCCCGGGATCCATGGGGAGAGAGCCCAGAGGAGGAGGCAGGTGACCCAGCCAGACAACCGATGGCAGGCCTTCATGGTCGTATGTCAGTCTAGGAAGATTGCCTGGAGGAGAGAGTTCCAGAAGAAGGGAGAGAGAGGGATCGGAGGGGTTTCTAGGCTAGGGAACACGCAGAAAACCTAAAGTGGAGGGGAGTACAGGGAAGGAAGAGAGAGTAAGGAGCCAGCACTGTGGGACAGCAGGAGCTCTACAGCTTCGTGGGGGGAGGGGTGGTTAGGGTAAGAGTGAGGGAAACACATCGGTTCTTCACGAGGATGGTGCTTCCCATTGATGCTTCCGGGTTGACTCTACACACCTTCTGTAGACTGCAGGGGGAATAGCTAGCGCCCCCACCGCCGTATCAGGCCCCAGAAGCAGTAAAGGACAGGCCATACCTCTGCTGCTGCAGTGGCATTCTCTCCTCCGGTTTCACCCAGCCCACCTAAACCGCAGAGACCTGGCCCCAAGACAAGCAGGTGGGGGACCAGGCCCAGAGAGGTCCAGTGACCTACGCACTGTCACTCCCCAGAGTCAGGAGCCACGTGAGAGTCCGGATCTCATGATCCACAACCCAGGGTCTTTCCCTTTTGTGGGGTTCCGTCCTGAGGGCCTTCTGGGCCACTTTCCCCAGCCTGTCACACTGGGCCCACACCAGTGGCCACAGCAATGGCCAGCATAGGGCTGAGTCGATACTGAAGGGTGGGGAGAGAAACCCAGAACTTAGGGCTGGGCTGAATTTTAAGGTGCTGTAATAGCCCCCAAGATAAGGAGGCTGGGGCTGTGGACTCTCTGAACCCTCTCCTGGGGGGCTCAGGCTGCAGAGTTGTGCCCCCTGCTGCCCCCACCTCACTTCTCTCGCTCCTCAGGTGACTGTGTCCCCAGCCCCTGCCACAATGGTGGGACATGTTTGGAGGAGGAGGAGGGGGTCCGCTGCCTGTGTTTGCCTGGCTATGGGGGGGACCTGTGTGATGTTGGTGAGTGTGTTGAGGGGCAGGGGTGGGGTTGGGGGTATATCTAAAGCCTGGACCCCGGGCAGTGAGCTAGCTCTGCACCCAGGAGGGAGGCACTGGTTTGGGCCCTGTCATTAATGAACCCCCATTTTAGGCAAATCACATAACCTCTCTGAGCCCTATCCTCGATTTCCTTATCTGTGAAGTGGAATTACACATGCCTTTCTCAAGTGGTCCCTGAGCAAGGAGTGAGGAGTGCTAGCCTGCCCCTGCATGTGGCAGGCCATCCCTTCCTCCCTGGCAGAACCCCGGTTCTCTACCCCCCCCCCCCCGGAAGAGGGGAGGTCACAGCCCTCCTCTAGGACGGAGGATTGCGGAGACCCAGGCAGGGACTCCAGCCCTCACCCTCGTTGGTTCCTGGCGCTCAGAGGATGAAGCCATCAAGGACCCCTACACCAGGGTCCCTCGGGGGCGCCTCCAAAGGCATCCATTGCGGGCTGGCCCTTCAGTACCAGCCTCCTGCCCCTTAGCCCCGCCCCCTGAGGCTGTGGCTGCGGGAGGGGCCCAGTCCTTTCCAGGGGACATGCCCCCCGCCCTGGCCTCAGTGAGCCACACTTCTGTGCCCCAGGCCTCCGCTTCTGCAGCCCAGGCTGGGACGTCTTCCAGGGGGCCTGCTACAAGCACTTCTCCACGCGGAGGAGCTGGGAGGAGGCGGAGACCCAGTGCCGGATGTTCGGCGCGCACCTGGCCAGCATCAGCACACCCGAGGAGCAGGACTTCATCAACAGTGGGCTGGGGGCGGGGCTGGAGGGGACCCCCGTCCCTGCTCTTTCACTCATTAACCGATCACTAATCATGAGTGAGCGTGGGAATTAATTAACTCCGTAATGAGTAAGTTCATTAATCCGCGTACTCATAACTTCCGTTCTCCCACCCTGCCTCGCACTCCACGCGGGGGTAGCGGGGCTTCGGCAGGACAGAGCTGGCGGCCCGACGCCCCTGCCGCCCCTCCCCGCCTCCCGCCTCCCCGCCTCTGCCTCCTCCGTCTGCTTCCCCAGCTTTCTCTCCAGATTCCCTTTTCGGGCCCTGCTGAAGTGTTTCTCCTGCCCACCCCTTCCGCCCTCCCGGGCCCTGCCTTCTATCCGTGCGCGGGCAGAGGTCGGACCGACCGGTGGGAAAACCCCGCAGCGCGGGCGGGGTCTGGAGGAAACGACTCCGTGCCCCCCCCCCCGCGACCGCCGGGAACGGGGCGTGGCGCCACCTGCTGGCAGCGGGGCTCACTGCACACCTGCGTCTGCCCGCTCTTCCTCCACAGGTCAATACCGGGAGTACCAGTGGATAGGGCTCAACGACCGGACAATCGAGGGCGATTTCCTGTGGTCAGATGGCGTCCCCCTGGTGAGAGGCTCCGGCTGCCCCTCAGCTGCCTAGGTCGCTCCTCCTAAGCCCTATTTCCCTCCACCCCCAGTGACCTCATCTCTCACCCTCCTTTTCCTGGCCCCTTCTCTGTCCTTCTTCCAGGGCCGGCCACCCTTGCTTGCATTCCTCTCTCTTCCCATTATCCCTCCCCCCAAAGCCCGGGAGCTGTCCTTT
>PITA01017794.1:0-42261 GCA_004023965.1 Spilogale gracilis | reverse complement strand
ATTTTATTTATTTGACAGAGAGAAACACAGCCAGAGAGGGAACACAAGCAGGGGGAGCGAGAGAGGGAGAAACAGGCCTCCCGCCGAGCAGGGAGCCCGATGCGGGACTCGATCCCCGGTCCCCGGGATCATGACCTGAGCCGAAGGCAGTGGCTCAACCAACTGAGCCACCCAGGCATCCCGAACACTTTAATTTTTAAGCATGATAAACAGTATTTATGGAAAATATTCTTAGATTCTTAAAGGTTGATAGTTATGAAATCTTTCTCTTTAGAAGGATAAGGAGTGAGTTATTTTTCAATACAGGAAAACCATTTTCTTTAGAAAGTTCCATTTATTTTTAAAGTTCTGTTGCTATGGCAAGTTGCTGAATTTGGATAAATCACTTAACTCCTGGAATTCTGTTTCCTTTTCTGTAAAATAAGCAAGTTGACCTGGACCAATGATTTTTTTAACTTTTTGCTTTATTCAAATCAATATATCATTATTGAAATATTTTGCAACTTACCATGCGAACAGAGCATTTTGATTTTTAAAAATATTGATCTCAGTAAGAATATAAGTCAAATGTTTTTATATTTAGAAGTACTGAAGATTTAATAAATAAAGTAGATCCTATTTAAAATGTATGAATAAACATGCATGTACAATATGATACTTGGGTAAGCCCTTCAGTGGAGAAAAATCATTTTCTACATTTTGTCAGTCTTTACTCTTCTCAGCTTTATCACTACATTGTTCCTACCACACCTTTACTTGGCATCACTTAGACTTCTACTTGATTCTCCTCCATCAGGAACTTGCTATTTTTTTTTTTTTTACTTATCCAACCTTTCCACCTTGTCCACTTTCATTTAAGTGTTCTGTTACCAATACATTTAACTTATTTGCTCTTTTTTGTTTGTTTGTGTGTTCTCCAAAATACAAACCATGGGTAAATCTCAGTCCCTCAGTTTTGGCTTGGGCAAGTGCTGCATAGGGGATCACAGAATCAGACTATTAGTGTTATTAGAAATCCACTGTCTCCAAACTCATAACCCCACTGTACTTCTTAGAATTCTTTTCTCTTTTCTTTTATTTTTCATTGTAGTGGCTAACTTAAATCTTGTGTGTTTTGGCTTTTTATTCTATTAGCTCTCTACCCAATCCTAGCAGACTACCTCCTTTTCTTTTCTTCCTTTCTTTTTTCTTTTTCTTTTTTCCCCCTCCCTTTCTGCCTGCCTGCCTCCCTCCCTCCTTCCCTCCCTCCCTCCCTTCCTTCCTTCCCTTTCCTTTCTTTCCTTTTTTTAAAATATTTTATTTAGGATACCTGGGTGACTCAGTTGGTTGGTTAAAAGACTGCCTTCGGCTCAGGCCATGATCCTGGAGTCCTGGGATCCAGTCCTCGTTGGGCTCCCTGCTCAGCGGGGAGTTGGCTTCTCCTTCTGACCCTCCCCACTCATATTCTTTCCCTCATAAATGCATAAATAAAATATTTTTAAAAAATAAAGATTTTATTTGCCAGAGAGAGCACAAGCAGGGGGAACAGTAGGTGAAGGAGAAGCAGGCTCCTGGCTGAGCAGGGAGCCCAATGCGGGACTTGATCCTAGGACTCTTGAGTCAAGACCTGAGCCAAAGGCAGATGCCTAACTGACTGAGCCACCCAAGTGTCCCTGCTACCTAATTTTCTAATTCACAGAGAATGTTGCAACAATTCTTCAGCTATGGCCCCCCATTTACAAATGTAACTAAATACTACCCATTTTTCCTCTACTTGCAGTGGAAGGAAAATCACCATTCTAAGGCTGATTGCTTTGCTTGTGCTTTCAGTCCTACATCTTTACCCTATGGGACACAAATCTCTAGAAATGTCAAAATTTGATTTCTCACCATTGATTCCATTTCAGATAATTTAAATATGCTCAGCTTCCAGTCTTTAAAAAAGAAGAAGAAGGGCGCCTGGGTGGCTCAAAGAGTTAAGCCTCTGCCTTCAGCGCAGGTCATGATCTCAGGGTCCTGGGATCGAGGCCCACATCAGGCTCTCTGCTCAGCAGGGAAGCCTGCTTCCTCCTCTCTCTCTGCCTGCCTCTCTGCCTACTTGTGACCTCTCTCTCTCTGTCATATAAATAAGTAAAAAATCTTAAATAAAAAGAAGAAGAAGCCCTAAGATCCCCTTTTAACTTAAGGATCCAAATATTTTGGTAATTTTATTGCAGTACTGGCTATATTGTGATGGCCTGGAACTGAAGCCAGAGTATCCTGATATTAGCCTGTAATCTGAAAATTTATTTCTTCTCCTATCATTCCATTGATACTGCTATAGAAAATCATCAGTGATTTTGTCAGTAAATCTAGTAGTTTTTAGTTCTTACCTTTTTGCTATACTTGATATTATTTACTCTGTTTTTGAAATATAAGTATACCTCAGAGATACTAAGGATTTGGTTCTAGGCCATCACAATAAAGTGAGTCAAATGAATTTTCTGATTTCCCAGCTCATATGCAAGTTATGTTTACACTTCATTGTAGTTTATTAAATGTTCAATAGTATTACATCTTTTTTTAAAGATTTTATTTATTTATTTGACAGAGAGAGATCACAAATAGAGAGGCAGGCAGAGAACGAGGGGGAAGCAGGCTCCCTGCTGAGCAGAGAGTCTGATGTGGCACTGGATCCCAGGACCCTGAGATCATGACCTGAGCTGAAGGCAGAAGCTTAACCCTCTGAGCCACCCAGGTGCCCAAGATGTAATACTTTACATCTTAAAAAACAATGTTATATACCTTAATATAAAAATATTGCAAAAACATGGTAACTATCATCTCAGCTTTCAGGAAGTCAAAATCTTTTTGTTGGTGAGGAGGGTCTTGCCTCAGTGTTGATGATTACTTACTAGGGTCCTGGTTACTGAAGTTTGGAGTGGTTGTGGCAAGATCTAAAGTAAGACAACAATAAGTTTGCCCCACCAATTGACTCTTCCTTTAATGATTTCTCTGTAGCATGTAATGCTTTTTGATAGCGTTATACTCACAATAGAACTTCTTTCAGAATTGGAGTCATGCTTCTCTTAACACTGTTACTGCTTTATCAGCTAAGTTTATGTAATATTCTAAACTTTTTTGTTGTCTTTTGAACAATCTTCACAGCATCTTCCCCAGTAGATTCCATCTCAAGAAGCCACTTTCTTTGCCTATCCGTAAGAAACAACTCCTCATCTGTTAAAACTTTAATCATGAAATCACAGCAATTCAGTCATATCTTCAGGCTTTACTCTTAATTCTAGTTCTCTTGATATTTCTACCACATCTTCAATTTCTTCCTTCACTGAAGTCTTGAACTATTCACAATTATCTGTAAGGGTTAGAATCAACTTCTTCCAAACTCCTGTGAGTGTTAATATTTTGGCCTCTTCCAGTGAATCATGAATGTTCTTAATGTCTTCTAGAATAGTGAATCCTTTCCAGCTTTTCAATTTACTTTGCCCGGATTCATCAGAGGAATCACTGTCTGTGGCATCTGCAGCCTGTCATGTATTTCTTAAATAATAAGACTTGAAAGTTGAAATTATTTCTTAATCCATGGACTGCAGAATGGATGTTACATTAGCAGGTATGAAAACAGCACTCGTGTCTTTGTACATCTCCATCAGAGCTGTGGGTGACTAGGTGCGTTGTCAATGAGCAGTAATATTTTGAAAGGAATTTTTTTTTTCTGAGCAGTTCATTCTTAACAGTAGGCTTAAAATAGTAAACCATGTTGTAAACAGATGCACTTTCATTCAAGCTTTGTTTATAGAGCACAGGCAGAGTAGGCCTGGGACAGAAAGCCAAGATGTGGTTAACTCTCTATTAATTATGCAGTAAGAGGGAATCAGAAGAATATGGTATGGTCTGAAGGTAAGTTTAGCTCAAGGGACCAGTAATTCTCAACCTACTCACTGCTAACTGGTTTTCCTTAATGGTTCCCCAGATCTGGTGCCAAATTTTGATTCATGCACGTAATGTGTTTTGATTATAGCTAAATGTTCAAGCATACCTTGGAGATATTTTGGGTTTGTTTCCAGACCACCGCAATAAAACAAGCTAAATAAACTTTTTGGTTTCCCGGTGCATATATGAGTTATGTTCACATTACATTGTAGTCTCTTAAGTGTGCCATAGCATTATGTTTAAAAATACAGTGTAAGTACCTTAATTAAAAGATATACTATTGCTAAAAATGCTAGCCATCATTGCCCTTGGGTCGTGCAGTCAGTTAAGCATTTGTCTTTTGCTGTTGGTTCAGGTCATGATCTCAGGTCATGATCTGCTAATGTTGTGAGACTGACCCTGCATTGGGCTTTGCTCTCAGCCCAGAGTCTGCTTAATACTTTCTACTACTTCCTCTGTCCCTACCCCCTGCATGCTTGTGCACATGTTCTTACTCACTTGCTCTCTCAAATATATGGCTCTATTTTTAAAAGAATTTATTTATTTATTTGACAGAGAATCATAGGTAGAGAGGGAACACAAGTAGGAAGAGTGAGAGAGAGAGAAGCAGGCTTCCCGCTGAGCAAGGATCCCCATGTGGGCTTGATCCCGCGAATCTGGGATCCTGACCCAAGCCAAAGGCAGACGCCCAACACCTGAGCCACCCAGGCATTCCTCAAATATATAAATATTTATGAAAAATGCTAACCATCATTTGAGCTTTCAGTGAGTCCTAATCTTTTTGCTGGTAGAGGGTCTTGCTTCAATGTCAATGGCTGCTGTAGTGATTACTAAAGGTTGATGTGGCTGTGGCAATTTCTTAAAATAAAACAACAGTGAAATTTGCCTCATTTATGAAATCTTTTTTCCATAAATTATTTCTTTGTAGCATGCAATGAATAATAGTAATATTTTGAAATATTACCAAGCAGTAGATCTTAACAATGGGCTTAAAATACTCAGTAAACCATCTTATAAACAAATGTGCTGTTATCCAGGCTTTGTTGATCCATTTATAGAATAGAGCACATGCAGAGTAGATTTAGCATAATTCTTAAGTGCCCTGGGATTTTGAGAATTGTAAATGAGCAGTGCCTTCAACTGAAAGTCACCAGCTCCATTGACTCCATTAACAAGAGAATCAGCCTGTCGTTTAAACCCTTTTTTTTTTCCTTAATTTAAATTCAAGTTAGATAACATATAGTGTAGTATTGGTTTCAGGAGTAGAATTTAGTGATTCATCACTTATATGTAACATCCAGTGCCCTCCTTAATGCCCATCACCCATTTAGCCCATCCCCCAGCCACCACCCCTCCAGCAACCCTCAGTTTATTCTTTATAGTTAAGAGTCTCTTATGATTTTCCTTCCTCTCTGTTTTTATGTTGTTTTTCCTTCCCTTCCCCTATGTTCATCTGTTTGTATCTTAAATTCCACATCCGAATGTAATAATATACTTGTCTTTCTCTGACTGATTCTTTTTATTAGCGTAATAACCTCTAATTCCATCCACATTGTTGAAAATGGCAAGACTTCATTTTTTTGATGGTGGACTAGTCCACTATATATATGTATACCTATACCTTCTTTATCCATTCATCTCTCAATGGACTTTTGGGCTCTTTCCATAAATTGGCTATTGTTGATAGCGCTGCTATGAACATCGGGGTGCATAACCCTTTGAGTCTGTATTTTTATATACTTTGGGTAAATTAGTAGTATAATTGTTGAGTCATAGGGTAGTATTATTTTTAACTTTTTGAGGACCCTCCATACTGTTACCCAGAGTGGCTGCACCAGTTTGCATTCATACCAACAGTGTAAGAGAGTTCCCCTTTCTCCGCATCCTCGCTAACGGTCTGTCCTTTCCTGTGTTGATAATTTTAACCATTCTGACCGGTATAAGGTGATACCTCATTGTGGTTTTAATTTGTATTTCCCTGATGATAAGTGAGGTTGACCATCATGCCTGTTAGCCACCTGGATGTCCTCTTTGGAAAAATGTTTATTTATATTTTCTGCCCATTTCTTAACTGGATTATTTGTTTTTTGGGTGTTGAGTTTGATAAATTCTTTATAGATTATGGATACTAACCCTTTATCAGATATGTCATTTGCAAATATCTTCTCCTTTTCGATCAGTTGACTTTTAGTTTTCTTAATTGTTTCCTTCCCTGTGCAGAAGACTTTTATCTTTTATTTTTTAAAGATTTTTTATTTATTTATTTGACACAGAGAGAGAGATCAGAAGTAGGTAGAGAGGCAGACCGAGAGAGGAGGAAGCAGGATCCCTGCTGAGCAGAGAGTCCATGGGGGCCTTGATTCCAGGACCCTGAGGTCATGACCTGAGCCGAAGGCAGAGGCTTTAACCCACTGAGCCACCCAGGCGCCCAGAAGATTTTTATCTTGGTGAAGTACCAATAGCTCATTTTTTTTTGTTGTTTCCCTTTCCTCTTGAGATGTGTCTAGCAAGAAGTTGCTAGGGCCGAGATCAAAGAGGTTGCTGCCTGTGTTCTCTAGGATTTACATTTAGATAAACCTTACATTTAGGTCTTTTATCCATTTTGAATTTTTTTGTGTGTGTGATATGAGAAAGTAGTTCTTTTTTTTAATTTTTAAGACTTTGTTTGAGAGAGAGAATTAGTGGGGGGAGGGGCTGAGCGAGAGGGAGAATCAGACTCCCCACTGAGTAGGGCCGGCCCCGCAATTTGGGACTTGATTCCAGGACCCTGAGATCATGACCTGAGCTGAAGGCAGCCACTTAACCAGTTGAGCCACCCAGGACTCCCCAACGTGGTCCGGTTTCATCCTGCATATTGCCTCTCAGTTTTCCCAGCACCATTTGCTGAAGAGACTTTTTCCATTAGATATTCTTTCCTGCCTTGTTGACGATTAGTTGACCATACAGTTGTGGGTCCATTACTGGGTTCTCTATTCTGTTCCATTTATCTGTGTATCTGTTTTTGTGCCAGTACCATACTGTCTTGATGCTTACAACTTTGTAATAGAGCTTGAAGTCTGGAATTGTGATGTTTCCCACTTTGCTTTTCTTTTCCAATATTACTTTGGCTATTCAGGGTCTTTTCTGGTTCCATACAAATTTTATGATTGCTTGGTCTAGTTCCGTGAAAAATGCTGGTGTTATTTTGATCAGTATTGCATTGAGTGTGTAAATTGCTTTGGGTAGTATAGACATTTTAACAATATTTGTTCTTCCAAGCCATAAGTATGGAATGTTTTTCTAATTCTCTGTGTCTTTTTCAATTTCTTTCATAAGTGTTCTGTAGTTTTCAGCATATAGATCTTTTACCTCTTTGGTTAGGTTTATTCCTAGGTAATTTATGGTTTTTGATGCAATTGTAAATGGGATTAAAACCATGATTTTGGATGCCTTTTATTTATTTTTCTTGTCTGATTGCTGAGGCTAGGACTTCCAGTACTAAGTTGAACAACAGTGGTGAGAGTGAACATCCCTGTTGTGTTCCTCACCATAGGAGAAAATCTCTCAGTGTTTTCCCATTGAGGATATTAGCTGTGGATCTTTCATATATGGTGTTTATGATGTTGATTTATGTTCCTTCTATCCTGACTCTTTTGAGAGTTTTTATCAAGGAGAGATATTGTAAAAAAAATTTTTTTAAAAAGGATATTGTATTTTGTCAAAAGCTTTTTCTGCATCTATTGAGAGGATCATATGGTTCTTATCCTCTTATTAATGTGATGTATCACATTGATTGATTTGTGGATATTGAAACAATCCTGCATCCCAGAAATAAATCTCATTTGATCATGGTGAATAATACTGTTGAATTTGATTAGCTAGCATCTTGTTGAGACATCCAAGTTCATCAGAGATGTTGGTCCAAAATTCTCCTTTTTGGTGGGGTTTTTGTCTGGTTTTGGAATCAAGGTAATGATGGCCTTGTAGAATGAGTTTGGAAGTTTTCCTTTTATTTCTGTTTTTTGGAACAGCTTCAGAAGAATTGGTATTCTTTATTTTTTTAAAGATTTATTTATTTTTTTAATTTGAGAGCGAAAAAGAGAGTTCACACCATGCAGGGGGAAGGGACAGAGGGAGAGCGAGAGAAATCCTCAAGCAGACTTCCCACTGAGCACAGAGCCTAATGTGGGGCTTGATGCTAGGACCCTGAAATCATGAGTGGAGCCGAAATCAAGAGTTGGATGCTCAACTAACTGAGCCACCTGGGCGCCCTGATATTAATTCTGCTTTAAATGTTTGGTAGAATTCCCCTGGGAAGCCATCTGTCCCTGGACTCCTTTTTTGGGGGGAGATTTTTGATTACTGATTCAATTTATTTCCTCATTATGAGTCTGTCCACATTTTCTGTTTCAGTTTTGGTAGTTTATGTGTTTCTAGGAATTTATCCATTTCTTCCAGATTGCCCAATTTTTTGGCATATAACTTCCCATAATATTCTCTTAAAATTGTTTATATTTCTGTGGTGTTGGTTGTGATTTCCCCTCTTTCATTCATGATTTTATTTATCTGGATCCTTTCTCTCTCTCTCTCTCAGATAAGTCTGGCTAGGGGTTTATCAATTTTGTTACTTCTTCAAAGAACTAGCTCCTAGTTTCATTGATCTGTTCTATGTTTTTTTTATTCCTTTTTTTTTTTTTTTAAAGATTTCATTTATTTGACAGAGAGAAACACAGGCAGAGAGGGAACACAAGCAGGGGGAGTGAGAGAGGGAGAAGCAGGCTTCCCGCCGAGCAGGCAGCCCGATGCGGGGCTCGATCCCGGGTCTCCAGGACCATGACCCGAGCCGAAGGCAGTCGCGTAACCAACTGAGCCACCCAGGCGCCCCATGTTTTTTTTATTTTTATGTAGTTTACTTCTCTGTATCATTTACTTCTGCTCTAATCTTAATCATTTCCCTTCTTTTGCAGGTTTTAAGCTTTATTTGCTATTCTATTTCTAGCTCTACTAAGGTATAAGATTTAGTTGTGTAATTGAAATTTTTCTTGTTTCTTGAGGAAGACCTGTATTGCTATATACTTCCCTTTCATGACTCCTTTGTTCCATCCCAAAGGTTCAGAATTGTCCTGTTTTCATTTTCATTTGTTTCCATGTATTTTTAAATTTCTTCTTTAATTTTCTCGTTAACCCATTCATTATTTTATAGGATGTTCTTTAACCTCTATGCATTTGTGGTCTTTCCAAATTTGTTATTGTGGTTGTCTTCACGTTTCATAATATCGTGGTTTGAAAATATGCATGGAATGATCTCAGTCTTTTTGTACTGATTGAGGCCTGACTTGTGACCCAGTTAGTATGTGATCTATTCTGGAGAATGTTCCATGTGTACTTGAAAAGAATGTGTATTCTGCTGCTTTAGGATGAAATGTTTGAATATATCTGTTAAGTCCATGTGGTCCAGTGTGTCATTCAAAGACATTGTTTCTTTATTGATCTTTTGCTTAGATGATCTGTCCATTACTGTGAGTAGGATGTTAAAGTCCCCTACTATATGGTATTATTATCAATAAGTTTCTTTGTTACTGATTTATATATTTGGTTGCTCCTAAGTTGGAGGCATAAATATTTACAGTTGTTAGACACTCTTATTGGATAGGCCCTGTTATTATGATATAGTATCCTTCTTCATTTCTTATTACAGTCTTTGGTTTAAAAATATGGTTTTTCTGATATAAGTATGGCCATCCCAGCTTTCTTTTGATGTCCATTAACATGATAATTCTCCATCTACTTACTTTCAATCTGGAAGTATTTTTGGGTCTAAAATGAATTTCCTGTAAGCAGGATATTGATGGATCTGTTTTTTTAAATTCTGATACCCTTATGTCTTTTTTAAAAAAGATTTAAAGATTTATTTATTTGACAGAGAGAAACACAACCAGAGAGGTAACATGAGCAGGGGGAGTGAGAGAGGGAGAAGCAGGCTTCCCACTGAGCAGGAAGCCCAATGCAGGGCTCGATCCCGGGACTCTGGGATCATGTCCTGAGCCGAAGGCAGATGCTTAATGACTGAGCCACCCAGGTGCTCCAACCCCTATGTCTTTTAATTGGAGCATTTAGTCCACTCGCATTGAGGGTAATTATTGCTACATATGAATTTAGTGTGATTGTATTACCTATAAAGTCACTGTTCCTGTAGATCACCTCTGTTCCTTTCTAGTCTTTGTTGCTTTTGGTCTCTCTTTCCTGTTCGAAGGGTACTCTTTAATATTTATTGAAGGGCTGCTTTAGTGAACTCCTTTAGTTTTTGCTTTTTTTTTTTTTGAAACACTTTTTTGAAACTGGGTCACAAGTCAGGCCTCTATTTCTCCTTCTATTCTGAATGACAGTCTTGCTGGATATAATATTCTTGACTGCATAGTTTTCCTATTCAGCATGTTGAATATATCACACCACTTTCTTCTGGCCTGCCAAGTTTTTGTGGACAGATCTGCTGCTAACCTTAGGTGTCTACCCTTGTAGGTTAAGGACCTTTTGTCCCTAGTTGCCTTCAGGATTCCCTTTATCTTTGTATTTTGCCAAGTTTCACTATGATATGTCTTGGTGTTGATCTGTTTTTATTGATTTTGAGGGGTGTTCTCTGTGCCTCTTGGACTTGAATGAGGGAAGGGATGTTTCCTTCCCCGGATGAGGGAAGATCTCAGCTAAAGTTTCTTCAAATAAACCTTCTGCCCCTATTTCCTGCTTTTCTTCTGAGACTGCTATGATATGGATATTATTGTGCTTTGTGGAAGTCCATATTTGTGATCTAAGTCTTTCCTTCTTCTTTTGAGTTTCTTTATTTTTCATAATTTTTCTTCTACATCACCTATTAGATCCTATGCTTCTTCCATCCTTGTGATTACATTCAGTTGGTTTTACATCTTAATTATATCATTTTTTATTTTGGCCTGACTAGTTTTTAGGTCTTTTATCTCTCTAGCTGGGGTTTCTAGGGTGTCTTCTATGCTTCTTTCAAGCACAGCTAGTATTCTTGTGGCTGTTGTTCTAAATTCTTCTTCAGATATATTGCTTATAACTGTTTTTTATAAATATTTTATTTGTTTACTTGACACAGAGAGAGAGATCTCAATTAGGCAGAGAGGCAGACAGAGAGAGGGAGGAACTGATGCGGGCCTCAGTCCCAGAACCCTGAGATCATGACCTGAGCTGAAGGCAGAGGCTTTAACCCACTGAGCCACCCAGGCACCTACTTATAACTGTTTTGAGCAAATCCCAGGCTGTGATTTCTCTTTGATCCTGATCTTACCTTTGGGGATATTTCAGATGGTTTGTTGTTGTGTCTAGGTTTCTGTCTTTTGCATGTTTCAAAAGCTTGCTGTGTTTCCTGCTCCTGAGAGTAATACTGTATTAAGAAAGGATCATATACTTTCCAGGGCCTGGTGCTTTAGGGAGTGTTTCTGGTGTGTGCTGTGTGTACTCAGTTACTGTGTTTTGACTACCCTATCCTACAGGTCAGTCTTCTGCAGAGTTCCTCCTTGCTGGCAGTGAGGAGTGTTTGGACCTTTCTGTAGGTGTGCTACTTTTTGTTTGTTAAGATAAGTCTGATTAAAGAAAATGCCTGATCGAAGAGAGATAGAAAAGGGACAAAAAACCAAAGAAACAAAAAACACCATGTAACCCTGATTCCAAAGAAAAAGAAGGAAGGAAAAGAAAAAAAGAAAAAGCCTGATTCAAAAAACAGTAAAAGAAAACAAATACACCAAGCAAAAAATAAAAACACTATAAGCCTGATTCCAAAGAGAAAAGGGAAAAAATAATTAAATTTAATTTAATAAAATGAAAAAAAAAAGAAAGAAAAGAAAGAAAGCCTGGTCTTAGTCCCACCAGAACTAAAGCTGACACTTGGAGCACTCTATGATCCATACACTTGGTACATGATGGGGCCTTTGTTGATCTTCTGAGGGAGAGAGGCCTGCTTCACTGGCTTTAGTCAGACCTGCCCTTGTAAAGATGCCCCTGTGGGGTGTAGGTGGATGGTGTTCAGTGGAAGTGACTCTAGCCTCTCCTGGAGGTTCTGTGTTTCTCTCTGAAGTCCCAACTGTGCTTATGGGTGGCAGGGACTGGGTGAGTGGGTGGGAAGATGGCATTGCCTTGCCCTCTTGTCCCCAGGGAGGGAAACTTGCCACCACCATTGTTTAGGAGGCCTCCACAGAAAAGTGAACAGTCTACCCTCCAGTGTCCCAGGCTTTCATCAGATTCCGACCCTCAACCTGTCTGTTCCTGGGCCATCGGCATGCCTAGTGCCACAGTTCTCCTGTGTTTTATCTTTGGTCTGTGTCTGGGATTCAAAACTCCAAATCTTAAAAGACCCAGCAGTGAGTGGACCCACTCCCCATCCTTGGAGGAGAGCCTTGCAATGCTGTGCCCAACACCATTCTGTTCCAGAAAAGCAGTCACATGCCTGCACAGGTGCCAGGAGTCTATAGTGAAGCATAGCAAGAAGCTGTGACCAGGTTATCTGCCCTCCGAACGTGCTTCTGTTCCCTGCTGTTGAATGGGCAATTAATGGAGACCAGCATGCCTTTTGTCCTTGGAGAGGCAATATACCCTCTTCCAAATGTCCTCCAGGAAGGGTAACAACATTCTCTACAGGATGACCCAAGGGATACCCACACCATGGCATCTTGCACAACCCAAGGCACTGCTCTCTCTACCTGACTTCTCTCTCTCAGGGAGAAAAGGGCTCTGAGGCAGCACAGCTTTTCTCTCCTCTTATTCATGTCTCCAAACCTCGCATCTGCCACGTTTTCTCCCTCCAATTGTGCAGATTGTTTTCTTAATCCTCCAATTGATTTCCTAGTTGTTCAAAATAATTTGATGTTGATCTAGTGTGTTTAAGGGACAAGGCAAGCACAGAGTTCCTTAACTACTCTGCCATCTTAACTCCTCCCCTGTCCTTTGAAACGTTGGAAGCTATGAAAGTTCTAGATGGCATCTTCTCCAATAGAAGGCTGTTTGGTTTACCTTGAAAATCTTGTTTAGGGAGCCACCTTCATAAATTTTCTAAGCTAGACCTTTGAGCTAACTTGCAGCTTCTATATCAGCAGTTGTTACTTCACTTTGTACTTTTATCTTATAAAGACAGCTTCTTTTCTTAAACTTCATGAACCAACCATTACTAGTTTCGAACTTTTCTTCTGTAGCTTCCTACCTCCTCTCAACCTTTGTAGAATTGAAGAGGGTTAGGACCTTGTTTTGTATTAGGCTTTGGCTTAAAGGAATGTTGTGGCTGGTTTGATGTTTCTATCCAGATGACTAAAAACTTTCTCCATATCAGCAATAAGTCGATTTGCTTTCTCATCATTCATGTATTTATTGAAGTAGCACCTTTGATTTTCTTCAAAAACTTTTCCTTTGCATTTGTAACTTTTCTAATTGGTACAAGAAGATTAGTTCTGGTCTATGTCAGCTTTCAACAGGCCTTCCACACTAAACTTAATCATTTCTAGCTTTTGATAGGAAGTGAGAGATGTGTTGTGGGAAGCCAGACCTTGGCAAGGCGACCTGCGCCCAGCTGCTGACTGGCAAGGCCATTTATGCCCAACTTCTGACAAGCTGTTTTTGTGCAAGCTCTACTCCCTGAAACAGCTCGTACTGGAACGCCACTGATGGCTAGCAGTATGTTTCACTATGCTATCTCAATTTTTGTGGTCTAGTTACTTGAGCTGCCTGCTAAAGAAACTCCCCTCGCTGCCTGCCCTATAATTACCTCCTTGAACTTGCCAATAAACGAGACTTGATCAGAATCCTGTCTTGTCTCCATCTCTCGTGTCTCTTGTCCTATCATTCTCACTCCCCCTCTAGGGTCTCCGTTGACTACCCACGGGTCAGGACAATGTGAGACTCTTCTTTTTGCTTGAACACTTAGAGCCCATTGCAGGGTTATTAATTGGCCCAGTTTAAATATTGTTGTGTGTCAGAAAATAGGCCCAAGGGGAGAAAGAGAGATGAGACGAAAAGCCCATCAGCAGAGCAGTCATACACACATATTTATCAATTAAGTTTGCCATCTTATATGGGTGTGGTTCATGGTGCCCCCAAACAATTACAATAGTAACATCAAAGATCACCGATTACGGACGATCATAACAAATGCAGTAATAATGTAAAAGTTTGAAATATTGTGAGAATTACCAAAAGGTGACACAGAGACCTGAAGTGAGCAAATCTGTTGAAAAAATGATGCTGATAGATTTGCTTGGTGCAGGGTTGCTGCAAATCTCCAATTTGTAAAAAACACAGTATCTGTGAAAGCATTATAACTTGAAGTACAATAAAATGAGGCATGCCTATAATCTCTTCAATGGTTTCATATACTTATATATCACACTCTTAACTTACCTCCTATTTATTTGATTGTTCTTTCTTTTTCAAATTGAAACATAATTGACATATAACATTATATTAGTTTTAGGTGTACAACATAATTTGATACTTAGAAACATGACATCATCACTACAGTAAGTCTTTTTTTAGTTTTATGGCTGAATAGCATTTTATTGAATGTAAATACCACTTTTTTTTTTTAATCCAGTCATTCACTGATGAGCATTTTGTTTGCTTCCATATCTTGGCTCTTATGAATAATGCTACAAAAAATGGGAGTATGGATCTGTTTTTGAGATTCTCATTTCAATTCTTTTGTATATATACACGGAAAAAAGATTGCTAGATCATGTGGTAGTCTTATTTTAATATTTTGGGAACCTGTAATGTTCTTTTCCATAGTGGCTGTACCAATTTGTATTCCCACATTATGCACAAAAGAGGCAATCTACAGAATGGGAAAAAAAAAATATGTGTCCAGGTTCCCAGGTAGCTCTGTAGGTTAAATGTCCAACTCTTGGTTTCAGCTTGTTATCATCCACCACCATACAGAGTCAGAGTCATAACATTTTTTTTTTCTTATGATGAGACCTTTGAAGATCTACTTCTCAGTAACTTTCAAAAATGCAACAATGCAATAATATTGTCTATGGTCACCATACTATATATTATGTCCCCAAAGCTATTTATAACTGGGATTTTCTACCTCTTTTAAAAAAAGATTTTATTTATTTATTTATTTATTTATTTATTTATTTATTTATTTATTTATTTATTTGAGAGACAGCACAAGTGGAGTTGGGGAGGGTCAGAGGGAAAGGGAGAAGCAGACTCCCTGCTAGGCAGGAAGCCTGATGCTGGACTCAATCCCAGGACCCCAGGGTCATGACCTGAGCCAAAGGCAGACACTTAACTGAATGAGTCACCCAGGTGCACCTGGAATTTTGTACCTTTTGATCCTCCTCATACATCCCTGCGACCACCAATGTGTTTTCTGTATCTATGAATCTTGTTTTGTTTCATTTGTTTTTTTTAAAGATTTTATTTATTTGACAGAGAGAAACACAGCCAGAGAGGGAACATAAGCAGGAGGAGTGAGAGAGGGAGAAGCAAGCTTCCTGCCGAGCAGGGAGCCCGATGTGGGACTCGATCCCGGGTCTCCGGGATCATGACCTGAGCCGAAGGCAGTCGCTTAACCAACTGAGCCACCCAGGCACCCGTTTCATTTGTTTTTTAATCCACATATAAGTGAAATCAAACTATTTAGTTTTGTCTGACTTATTTCACTTGTCATAATACCTTCAAAGCCTCAAAATCTATTCATATTGTCACACACAGAAGGCAATTTCATTGTTTTTTAATGGGTGAGTAGTATTTCATTATCTATATGTATTATATATGTGCATATACCACACCTCATATGTATATATACTACATATTCTTTATCCATCCATCAGCCCTTAGGTTGTTTCCCTATCTATGCAGCTATTGTAAATAATTCTGTAATAAACATAGAGGTGCAAACTTACTACTGCATGTCTAGAAGTAGTGTTTTTCTTTTCCTCAGATAAGTGCATAGGAGTAGAATGGCTGGATCATATGGTAGTTCTATTTTTATTTTTAATAAATTTTTTAAAGATTTTATTTATTTAGAGAATGAGAGTACATACATGAGCAGGGAGAGGGACAGAGGGGAGGGATAGAGAATCCCAAACAGACTCCCTAATGAGCATGGAGCCCCATGTGGGGCTCAATCTCACAACCCTGAGATAATGACCTTAGCTGAAATCAAGAGTCGGTTGCTTAACTGACTGAGCCACCCAGGTGCTCTGATAGTTCTATTTTTAACTTTTTTATTTAAAAGAAAGATTTTATTTATTTATGACAGAGAGAGGGATAACAGAGAAGGAACACAAGCATGGGAAAGCTGGAGAGGGAGAAGCAGGCTCCCCTCTGAGCAAGAAGCTCACCTCCCTGCTGAGCATGAAGCTCTATATGGAGCTCAATCCCAGGACACTGGGATCATGACCTGAGCCTAAGAAAGAAGCTTAACAATTGAACCACCCATGAGGACCTATTTTTAACTTTTTTTATTTTTAAAGATTTTATTTATTTGACAGAGAGAAACACAGCCAGAGAGGGAATACAAGCAGGGGGAGTGAGAGAGGGAGAAGCAGGCTTCCCGCCGAGCAGGCAGCCCGATGTGGGACTCGATCCCGGGTCTCCAGGATCATGACCTGAGCCGAAGGCAGTGGCTTAACCAACTGAGCCACCCAGGCGTCCCATATTTTTAACTTTTTGAGTAACCTCCATGCTATTTTCCATAGTGGCTACATCAATTTACATACCAATCGTGCATGAAGTTTCTCTTTTCTCCCCGTCCTCACTAACACTTTTTACTTCTTGTGTTTTTGATAATAGACATCCTGACAGGTATGAGGTGATATCTCACTGTGGCTTTGATTTGCTTCTCCCTGATGATTAGTGATGTTGGGAATCCTTTCATGTATCTGTTAGTCATCTGTATGTTTTCTTTGGAAAAATGTTCATTCAGTTTCTCCACCCATTTTTTAAATTAGATTTTTTTGTTGTTATTGAGTTACATGAGTTCCTTTTTAAAATTAATTAATTAAAAAAAATTTTTTTTGAGAGAGAGTGTGAACAAACAAATGGGGAGGAGGGTCAGAGAGAGAAGGAGAAGCAGACCCCTGCTGAGCAAGGAGCTTGCCACAGGGCTCTATCCCAAGACCCTGAGATCACAACCTGAGCTGAAGGTTTACGCCTAACCAACTGAACCACCCAGGCACCCTGAGTTATATGAGTGATTTCTTTATATATTTTGGATATTAACCTTTTATTGGATATATTGTTTGCAATTATCTTCTCCCATTTGGTAGATAGGCTTTTCATTTTCCCGATGGTCTGCTTTGTGCAGAAGCTTTTGAATTTGTTGTAGTCTCACTTGTTTGTTTTTGCTTTTGTTGACCTAGAGTCAGGTCCAAAAATTCAGCACCAAGACAAATGTTAGGAATTTAACACCTATGTTTTCTCTAGGAGTTTAGGAGTTTTATGTTTTCAGGTCCTACATTAAAGTCTTTAATCCATTTTGAATTAATTTTTGTGCATGCTGTGAGGTAGTTGTCTAATGTCATTCTTTTGTGTGTGGCAGTCCAGTTTTCCCAGTACCATTTACTGAAAAAATTCTTTTCTCCATTGTATATTCTTGCTTCCTTTGTCTTTAGTTAATTGGTCATATATGCATGGATTTATTTCTGGGATCTCAATTCTGTTTCATTGATCTATGTGTTTGTCCTTATGCCAATAACACAATGTTTTAACTACCACGGCTTTGTAATAAAGTTTGAAATCAGGGAGCATGATGCTTCTAACTTTGTTTCTTTCTCAAGATTGCTGTGGCTATTTGAGATCTCTTGTAGCTCCATCCAAATTTTAGCAGTTGTATTTCTACAGAACGTACCATTGGAATTTTGATAGGGACTGCATTGAAACGATAGATTGCTTTGGGTAGTATGGGTATTTTGATAATAATAGTTCTTCCAATCCATGAGAAAGGAGTATCTTTCCATTTATTTATGTCTTCAGTTTCTTTCATCAATGTCTTATAGTTTTATCTCCTTTGTTAAATTTATTCCTAGGTACTTTATTCTTTTTTTTTTTTTAAGATTTTATTTACTTGTTCTACAGAGGGAAACACAGCTAGAGAGGGAACACAAACAGAGGAAGTGAGAGAGTGAGAAGCTGGCTTCCTGCTGAGCAGGGAGCCCGATGTAGGGCTCGATTCCAGGACCCTAGGATCATGACTTGAGCCGAAGGCAGATGCTTAACAACTGAGCCATCCAGGCACCCCACTTTATTCTTTTTCATGCAGTTATAAATGGGGCTATTCTTAAATTTCTCTTTCTGATAGATCATTGTTAGTATATATAAATAGAGCAGATTTTGTATGTTGATTTTGTACCCTGTAACTTCCTGAATATATTTATCCTGATAGTTTTTTTGTGTGGAATATTGAGGGTTTTCTATATATAAAATCATGTGTCTGCAAATAGTAACAGTTTTACTTTTTATTTTCAATTTTGAATGCCTCTTATTTTTTTCCTTGCCTGATTGGTCTGATTAGGACTTCCAATATTACGTCAAATAAAAGTTTGATTGTTCTCTTAGTCTTAGCCTTCCTTCCCCTGTGTTTAAAATGTCTTCTGTCTATATATTCTCAAACCTTCAGTAACTTAGTTACTATCTACTTGTTGATTATTGCCAAATCAATCTTTCTATCCTGAAATCCAGAGTCATATCTTTTGGCCTAGCATTTCTTCTCCTGAAATCCAGAGTCATATCTTTTGGCCTAGCATTTCCTCTTGGATATTGCATAGATTTTTCACATTAAAAATATCCAAACTGAAATCTTTCTTCCCTCATATTTACTATTCCTCTATGCATTCATTCATTCATTTATTCAGTATTTGAACACCCCCTCTATACCACTGTACACTGTACTAGGTACTAGAGATACACTAGGAATGAAATAGATAATATCATTGCCCTAACTTAGTTTAGAGGAGAGAGACAAACATGTAAACTTAGATATGCAATCACAAATAAGGTATGAATAATAACCAGGGACCTAAAAGAAGTTGAGGGAGGGGGAGTCATTGAAGATGTGTTTGATATAATGTTATATAATTGAGACCTAAAAGATAAAGAGGTGGAGAGTGAAGGAGGAAATTATAATTTTATACAGAAAGAATATCATACAGAAGACCCTGTGTGGTAAAGATCTTGACATTTTATAGAGCTAAAGATAGCTATATAAACTTAAGTGTTGTAGGTAAGAGGCAAAGTGTTGTGAGAAGATTATTTGGGGTAGGAGGAAGCCAAATCATAGATGGCCTTATAGATCGTTATAGATTTTAACATCTTGATTATATGTGCAAGAAAGCTATTTAAGGATTTTGAACATGAAAGTGATAGAATCTGGTTTTAGGAATATAGAACAAGTAATTTAAGCTTATTAAAATAAATGTAATGAGAAGAGAATCATGTTTGCCTTGAATCTCAAAAGTAGGATACCATGGTTTCGGATACAGCCTATGCTAGAAATAATCATAGGAACTGTCCTTGATGGTCTTTTTCTTTACTATAGCCCCGATCTCATAATGTGTTACTGATTTTATAGTTTTAACTTATCTTACAATGACCACTTCTTTTCACCCAACTTCAGCTTCCCCTCTTAACATCTCCTAACTGTTCTAACTGTGCTCTAGTTATATTCAAATACTTATGTTTTCATGCCCCTATCCTACCAGTACATGAGTTTTCAGATTGTCTCCAGCCTTAATACAGATAACTACTATCTGTAGAATGCCTTATTCTTTCTTCTACTCTTTACCTTTCTAATTTCCACTTTGGGTTGGGAAATTACTCACTTCTATTTCTCTCACAAATCTCAGATTTAAGATGTCCTTTGGGAAACTTGTCCAGCCTCCATGTTCCTATGACATCTTCAGCTTACTCTTAAAATAGGCGTAGTTTATCCAGAACCTGTCTACTTCTGGTCCACTCTTTCTTGTAGGTTGCAGTTCTTTGAGGTCCCAACCCAAATCAAGGGAGGTTCACAGTCCATTTGCTTGATTCTCTCCTTTCTTTTGTGCCTCTCCTGTGCCCCCCTTCCTCTTCTGCTCTACCTTGGTTGATTCTGGATTCTAGTTTCTATCTCCCTACTCCTAAAAAGCTGTCAAAAGCACTTCTTCCCAAATTGGCAAATGCAGGACTTACCTCTCTTATTTTCTGTATTTCTCAGTTTTTGGCCTGGTAAGTCTTCAGAGTCTTCAGCATCTTCAATTTATTTTTGGTTCCATTTGTCTAGTTGCTCAGTAGAAATATTGGTCTGATTTAACCTATGCTGTCATTTCTAGAAGTAGAGGACCTAGCATGTATTTTGCAATATATAACTATGTGATCTCATTTTCCAGATTTTGACATATTTATTAATTTTTTAAAAAACTTTATTAAAGTAAGTGAAAAGTGCTCTCTATATAAAGAGAACGGAGAGTTCAAAATTATCTGAATTCAATTTTTAAAAAAAATTTTAATTGAGCTATAACACACAAAATTTACACGTTGTGAATATATGCCTCAATGAATTTTACAAAGTTAACATACCTATGTAACCAGCACTTAGATAGAGAAACAGATTACCAAGTTCCAAGAAGCCCTTTTTTGCCTTTTTCAATCATTAGGCTCCTAAAGATAACTCCTATCCCACTGTCTAACAGCATAGATTTGTTTTGTCTGTTTGAACTTTATATAAATGGAATAATTCAGAGCACACTATATTACTTCTGTCTTCATTAACTCAATGTTATTCATGTGAAATTTATCCATGTTGTCATTTAGACTTTATGTTAACAGATTTATTGTACTTGGAAGAAGATTAGATAAAGAAGGTGGACTGGGCACATATGTCCGAACTGCAAAAAAAGCTGTGGAAAAACATACCTCAGTAATCACAATAGATGGATGTTTTGGTAGGGAATTCCAGGCTCAGTTTCAATATATACAAGGGGTAGGGAGAAAAAAAGCGTAGAAATTTTCGAATAGAAGTGTTTAGGCCGTATTGTATTTAGGTGAAATACAAGTTTTACCAAGTATTTGAGAAAAATAAATGAAAAAGAATTACCAACTTTAAGACATGGAAAAACTAATACTGAAAAAGTCAGTTAATATAGCAAACAGAGAAATATTTTAGAGCACCCAGATTTGAGAATGTTGCATACTTGACTATGAAACAGATCTTGGATATTAAACCTGTGATTGATGAAGAATAATATCTGGGCTAAATAATAGAGTGACACAAAGTACAAAATAGCTGTAAGAACAAGCTGTGAAATTCTTTGAGAACACAGAGGAAAGGTCAAGGGATTAGAAATAGTGAGAAAAAAAGCCCGTGGAATATAGATTCAGGAATTCAGTATCTGTCTGATAGGAATTCCAGATAGAATAGAGAAAATGGAAGAGAGGAAATAAAGGAATCAAAGAAGAAAATTTTCCCAGAGCTTGAAAGGACAAAATCTTCGCATTACAACAATGCACCAAGTGCAAGTAGAATAAATTATGAAAGACCTACACCTAAATACATTGTAGTGAAACTTGAGAAGACAAATAAAGGATAAAGAGAATTTTCTATAAACCTATCAAACGGAAAAAAAAGGCATCTACAAAGAATCAGATCTCTTATGGTAACAATATCTGAAGGCAATGAAAGAACACTTTTAAAGATAGGAAAAATAAATGTTTAACTGATTAGAATACTATACCTAGCCCCCAAAGCATTTAAGTGGGAGGGAAAAATAAAGATATTTTTTAGATGTAAAAGGCTTCAAAGTTTACCACTTGGAGTATTTCAGTTGGGCTGTGGGTTGTGGAAAATGATCCTTTCCTTTCTTGCTCATGCAAAGATCTTTTTTTTAAGTTTCAGATTTAATTAATTAAGGATACATGTGAGATTATAAATGAGGTTGCACAGCACAGATCAGATGGAATATATGTAGTGCATCATTTCACAGCCCTCATGTTTTTAATGGGATGTGCAGCTTTGGAGATGATAGCCAGGTAGAGAAAGGTTCTGTTGGATCTGAGAAAACTCAAGCCTTCCTATTTTTTGACCATTTATTCTTGAGGTTGAGGTCACTAGTCAAAAATAATGTATGTGCTTCTACTAGTGGAACCAAATACTTGGCTCTCTTGATTTGTAACCAAAAGATGGTGTTACCTACACACATCCTCCTCTGGGAAGAGGAAGTAGTGGTGTCCAGTGTTCCAGAGCCTCTTATTTCATAGAAATTTCCTTTTTTCACAGCTCTGTCCTCTTGACTCTTACTTGGTGGCTTTCATACTGATTTTGATTTGAAGACTATCAAAAATCCATTTCTCTACCTTTCTCCTGCAAATGAATCCAAGGAAGAGAAAGAGATGAATAGATGAAATCGTGTTGAAAAAGACCAAACAAAATAGTCAGGTCTAAATAATAGTTGATTTGTAGAGAAAAACAATTTGGTATTCTGAAACTGGACTCTCATATTTTCCCCTCAGATAGTAGGGTATGTATTGGAGTAATGGTGAATGGTGACCAGTGGAGAAACCTATAGATATTGATGGAGATATATTGGCTGTGAGGCTAATATTTAAATGAAAATGTATTTCTTCAAAATTTAAAGGTAGTCATAAGAATAAAAATAGTATATTTTTCAAATTTCTGGGGGAAATAATGGGAAAGAAAATCTAAATAAAGGCAGAAGAGCAAAAATATCAAAAGTAAAGTATTGTGAATTTAAAAAAATGATACAAGAGAGCAAGGAAAATTTTTAAAATGTTAGTAGTTTCAAGCATGTTGACTCCCTGTGTTAGTTCCTGGGCTGTGATAAGGACAGGTAGACCAATCTAAGCAACAGGCTACACAATTTGTCCTGGTCAACTTTTATTCAGGGCAGCAGGAGAATGACCATTTGTCTTTCTCTAGTTCATGATTTCTCCTAGGGATGGCGATAATGAAAATAGAGGAATCAATATGAACATAATAGCTACAATGTCCTGATCAGAGTCAATGTGATAAGCAGTAGGGACAGAGCATTCCTGTGAAGCGGGCTTGGATTTACATATTTACATATTTATGCAAAATCCAAAACTCCTTCCTTCCTTTCTTCCTGTCTAATACCTTTTCGGAGTGATTTTACTGTACCACATGCTCTGGAACCTTTTTAGGCCCATTTTCAGTTTTGTTCATTTTGCAGTCATAAATGAGTCAGATATTGCTTTTTCATTATATCTGCATTTTTCTTTATTTTTTATTTATATTTGGGTTTGGCTTGAGGATAAGTATTTCTGATACACTGAGACCCTTTTGTTTAATTTTACTAGCAATCAACAATTTAATGAACCCATTTTTTTGTATTAGGATATTTACATATTTTTTTAAAAAATCTATATATTACTAGAGACATAACCCCCCGAAAATTGAAAGTAAAGGGATTGTTCTTATGTGAAAGACCAAAATGCCTACTCTGCTTTTCTTTAGCATTGTACTGGAAGTGCTAGTCAGTGCGAAAATGTAAGAAAAAGAATACATACTAAAATGAAGAAATAAACTGTCACTATTTGCAGATAGTTCTGTGTAGGAATATCCAAAAGAATTACAAGTAAGTTATTAGCATTAATAAATAAGATTAGCAAGGTGTGGGATAGAAGATCATGAAGCAAAAATCAATTGTAATTCTGTATATCTGCAGAAAAGTTGTAAAGTGAAATAAAAAAACAGTGTTGACAAATAGAGGCAAGACCAAAAGAATATGTACTTTACTCATTAATATAAGGTTAAAAATCAAACAAAATGAAAATATTATGTTTAGGGATACATACTTGAAAGGGAAGGGTACAGGGTAATTAAAAAAAAATTGAACAGGGGAGCCTGGGTGGCTCAGTTGGTTAAGCGACTGCTTTTGGCTCAGGTCATGATCCTGGAGACCTAGGGTCGAGCCCCACATCAGGCTTCCTGCTCGGCGGGAAGCCTGCTTCTCCCTCTCTGTCCCTCTGCTTGAGTTCCCTCTCTAGCTGTATTTCTCTCTGCCAAATACATAAATCTTAAAAAAAAAAAAAGAATTGAACATTTTCAAAACTGATTACACAGTAAGTATATTATGTATATGGATATGCAGTACACACCAAACTGTAGATTTTTTCTCCTGTGTCTAAATATACACATAATGAGTCTTGAATCCATTCTTTTTTTAAAAAAAATATTTTATTTATTTATTTGACAGAGAGAGAGATCACAAGTAGGCAGAGAGGCAGGCAGAGAGAACGGAGGAAGCAGGCTCCCTGCTGAGCAGAGAGCCTGATGTGGACCTCGATCCCAGGACCCGGAGATCATGACCTGAGCCGAAGGTAGAGGCTTAACCCACTGAGCCACCCAGGCACCCGAATCCCTTCTTTTTTACAGAGAACATAGGGACAAGGATTCCATATTCAAACAAGGTAAAGAATTATTTTTTTGTCCCATAGGCACAAGAAATCTCTAAAAACCTAATATTTTACCTCATTTCCATCACATGGTGTGGTGGCTCCTTAATAATGGTCTTCTGTGAGAAAATGAATAAATAAAAAAGTAATAATTGTCTTCCACAGATCAGGATTGGGTGTTGTCTGAAGCGTTGGATGTGGATGAGTGGCCACCCAAATTTTTGGGATACACTGAGAACTCTGTTTGTATTACCTAATACTGACATCCCTGTAGAAAGGAAGCACTGCATCCTTTGAAATGGCCACCATTTCATCATTGGTGATAGGCCACAAAAAGTTGGGGGTAAATTAGACCTCAGAATTAATATGTATCATGGGAATAATTTTGAAGATTAGTAAAAGTATAAGGATATTGTGATAATTCCTTTAAAATTTAGCTTGACTTATGTTCAGATATTTTTATTTAGTGACTAAATAAATTTTTGATAAATTTATGTTATTTTAAAATCATCCTTATATCTTCTTACAAGGAGAAACATGAAGGTAATGACTCCAAAAGTTAGGTGATTATTACGTTTAAGGCTGAGGGAGAGTTCTAATTGGGAAGGGCCCACTAGAGGCTTTTGTAGTGTTGGTAATATGCTGTTTCTTGACCTGGTTGGTGATTACATGTGTGTTTGCTTATGTAACAGTTCATTAAGCTGCATGTTATGTTTTATATACTTTACTGTATGTGCATTTTAAAAAATGATTTATTTATTTATTTATTATTAACTTATTTACTTATTTAACAGAGAGAGTACAAGCAGTGGAAGTGGCAGAGGGAGAGGAAGAAGCAGACTTCCCCCTATGCAGGGAGCCCGATGTCGGACTTGTTCCCAAGACCCTGGAATCATGACCTGAGCTAAAGACAGACGTTTAACTGACTGAGCCACCCAGGTGCTCCTGTATGTAAATTTTTTTCACGATACAAATGGCATTAGAGAACTTGGGAGGAAATAATTGTACTCTATGTGTTTTATAAGTATCTTCTTGACATAAGTATCTAAGATGACAATGTTAGAATGGTCCTCCAGATCTTTGGTGAATTTGATTATTAGAATTTATTTCATCAAAGATAAAGAGGTAATATGGTCGGTACTCTTGAAATATGAGCAATTTTTGAAGAAAGATAGATAATAAGTAGCATACCAGTTTGTGGTTAGATACCTACATATCCAGTAGCAACGAGAGACTTTGGTATTCCAGAGAATGAGGAGAAGAATCTATTTCACGTAGTGGGAGTCAGTAAATGTTTCTCGGAGTACCCTAAGATGCAGTCATTAGATAGGGCTCTTTTCAGGAACTGATCCTTACATTTGATGACTTCAGTTAATATTCTTTTTTTAAATATTTTATTTATTTATTTGACAGAGAGAGATTACAACTAGGCAGAGAGGAGGAAGCAGGCTCCCCGCTGAGCAGAGAGCCCGAAGCGGGCCTCAATCCCAGGACCCTGAGATCATGACCTGAGCCGAAGGCAGAGGCTTAACCCTCTGAGTCACCCAGGCGCCCTTCAGTTAATATTCTGAGAATAAATGTTACAGTTCTGCATAATTAACATAGGGAATAAGATTCCCTTCTTTATCAAAGTGAGCCAAATGACATGGGCTTATTTCCAGAATTTTTACCTGTCAAGAAAATTTTTTTTAAAAAGATTTTATTTATTTGACAGAGAGAAACACAGCCAGAGAGGGAACACAAGCAGGGGGAGTGAGAGAGTGAGAAGCAGGCTTCCTGCCCAGCAAGGAGCCCGATGTGGGACTTGATCCCAGGTCTCTGGGATCATGACCTGAGCCGAAGGCAATCGCTTAACCAACTGAGCCACCCCGGCGCCCCAAGAATAATTTTGATAAAGACAGTAAAGCATTACTTAAGTATGCTTGCCATTTCTCTAGGTGAAATTACATTTTAGGAGAACAGTCATGCGAAGTGTGCATGTATAAACGCTTCCAGGTAGGGACATCTGGTTGGCTCAGTTGGTAGAACATGTGGCTCTTCATCTTGAGGTTGTTAAGTTCAGGCCCCACGTCAGCTGTAGAGATTACTTAAAAATAAAATCTTAAAAAAACCCAGAAAACTCTTCTAGGTGACTTAAGAGAATTTTTTATTTTAACATTTTCTTTAGAACCTTCTTATAGAAACAATGACATTGAACCAATTTTTAAAAGCCATATCATTATTAGAAATTCAAGAATTCTTTTTCCTTGGTTGTGTGACTGGCTAGTTTCTTCCTAGAAAATATTTATATTTTGCTTGGCTTTCCCCCTATTCTTTGGTTTTCTTTAAGGCTTCAATTCTTGGTCCTCTGCTATTCTCTATACATGCTATTTCACTTAAGGAACCACTGTTATTCTTTTATTTCAACCATCACTTTTATGATGTTAATTTTTAGGCTTTATCTCTCATTCAAACTCCAGTCCAATTTTTTTTTTTTTTTAGATTGCTTTGGGATGTGTGAATGTTCTATTCCAACATTACTTCAAGCTAAATATCTTCTAAACAGAATTCTTATGGTCCCTGACTAACTTCTTTCAAACCTCCAGTTTCCACCAATAGTTCTATTATACTAAAGAGAGAAACAAAGGTTATTTGGCTGTAAAATCTATTATCTCATTGATCATCAGGTTTGATTAGCTTTCACTAGCTAGGTGGTTACCTCCACTGCAGTTTCACACACACTGGTATCATAAGTAATATTGATAATATTTAATAGGCATGTTACTTGTATTAACTCATTTTATCTTTATATCAACACAGATTGATGATTATTGGTTTACTCGGCTGTATTTTACGTCATATAGGAGAAGAAACAAACAAAAAACAAAAAAAATGCAATTTTGCTGACTTTTATATTTATCTATGTAATTACCTTGACAGTACTGTATTTCTTCTTGTGGATTTGAGTACCTTCATTTCCTTTTTAAGAACTATCTTTAATAGTTCTTTTTGGGATGATCCGCTAGTGATGAATTCTCTAGGTTTTTGTTTATTTGTGAATATCTTCATTTGTTTAAAGATTTTATTTATTTATTTGACAGAGAGAGACACACTGAGAGAGGGAACACAAGGAGGGGAAGTAGGAGAGGGAGAAGGGAAGCAGGCTTCCTGCTGAGCAGGGATCCTGATGTGGGGCTTGATTCCAGAACTCTGGAACCATAACCCGAGCTGAAGGCAGACACCTCACCTTCATTTTTTAAAGAAGATTGCATTTATTTGGGGCACCTGGTGGCTCAGTCAGTTAAGCATCTGCCTTCAGCTTAGATTATGATCTCAGGGTCCTGTAATTGAGCTCTGTGTCTGCTAAGCAGGGAGCCTACTTTTCCCTCTCCCTCTGCCTCTTCCCCTGCTTGTGCACTTTCTCTCTTTCCCAAATAAATCTTTAAAAAAATTAAATTAAAATTTAAAAAAAGATTATATTTATTTATTTGAGAGAGCATGAGCATGAGCCAGGGGAGGGGCAGAGGTAGAGGGAGAGGGATAAGCAGATTCCCCACCACGGGGCTCTGTCCTAGGACATTGAGATCATGACCTGAGCAAAAGACAGAAGCCTAACTGAATGAGTCACCGAAGCACCCCTTGCCTTCATTTTTGAGGACAGCTTTTCTGGATATAGATTTTTTGGTTGACAGGGTTTTTGTTTTTCTTTCAGTACCTTGAAAATATCATCCCATGGTTTCTGATGAGAAATCAGCTGTAAATGTTATTGAGGCTCACATATAAGTGATGAGTTGCTTTTCTCTTGTTACTTTCAAGATTCTATTGGGATGCCTGGGTGGCTCAGTCAGTTAAGTGGCTGTCTTCAGCTCCCTGCTAAGCAAGGAAACTGCTTCTTCCTCTCCTTTTGCCTGCTACTTCCCCTGCTTGTGATCTCTTTCTGTGTCAAATATATAAGTAAAAGAAAAAAAATCTAAAAATAAAGATTCTGTTTATCTTTGACTTTTGACAGTTTGACTGCATTGTATATGTCTAGGTGTGGATCTTTCTGAATTTATCCTACTGTTTGTTGAATTTCTTGTATGTGTAGATTAATATTTTATTATGATTTGGAAAGTTTTTAGCCATTATTTCTTCAAATATTTCTGTGTCTTTCTCTCTTCTCCTTGAGGCTTCCACTATGCATATGTTGGTATGCTCAGTGATATCCCATGTCTCTGAGGCAGTGTTCAGGTTTTAAAATTCCTTTTCTTGTTGTTGTTCCCCATAAAAAACACTCAATTGAGCTGTCTTTAAGCTAGCTGATGTTTTTCTTCTGTCTGTGTAAATCTTTTCTTGAGATTGTCTAGTGAATTTTTTATTTGTTACTGTCATTTTTTAAAAAAGATTTTATTTATTTATTTATTTATTTATTTATTTATTTATTTATTTATTTATTTATTTATTTATAGAGAGCACATGAGCAGGGGGAGAGGCAGCAGGAGAGGGAGAGAAAAAAACTCAAGCAGACTCCCTGCAGACTGTGGAGTTTGATGGGGCTCCAGGTGGGATGGGGGTGGGTAGGATGTTAGATATCATGACCCGAGTTGAAATCAAGATTCAGACACTCAACCAACAGAACCACTCAGCGCACCTGTTACTGTCTTTTTTAACTCTAAAATTTCCTTTTGGTTCTTTAAAAGTTTTTCTTTTTATTGCTATTTTCTTTTTTTTTCTTTTTTTTTAAAGATTTTATTTATTTGACAGAGAGAAACACAGCCAGAGAGGGAACACAAGCAGGGGGAATGAGAGAGGGAGAAGCAGGCTTCCTGCCGAGCAGGGAGCTTGATGTGGGACTCGATCCCGGGTCTCCAGGATCATGACCTGAGCCGAAGGCAATCGCTTAACCAACTGAGCCACCCAGGCGCCCTTTATAGCTATTTTCTAATTAGTGAGACATTGTTTTCATATTTTCCTTTAGTCTTGTAGATTTGATTTTCTTAGTTCTTTGAACATATTTAAAATAGCTAATTGAAGTCTTTGTCAAGACATTGGGCTTTCTCAGGGCCAATTTTTATTAGTTGCTTTTTCCCCCTTGTGTATGGATCATACATTCTTGTTTCTTGGACTGCATCATATTTTTTTGTTGTTGAAAACTAGACATTTAAAATAACAATGTAGTAATTCTGGAAATCAGATTTTTCTTCTTTTCTAGAGTTTATTTTTTTATTATTTGTTATAGCTTATTTACCTAATGAGTTTTCTTAATTAATTATGTAATGTCTGTATTCTTTGTTGTGTGTGGCCACTGAAGTCTCTGGTTAGCTTAGTGGTCAGCTAATTACTGGATGAAAATCTAACTGTTTGGAACCAATAATTGTCCCAGTCTTTGCAGATGACTCTGTGTGTGGGGGGGGCGGGGGGGGGGGCTATAACTTGAACTCTCAGCCAGGCATTTTGAAAACTTTTTCTTAACCTTCACTTCCTATATAATGTCTTATGGTCATCCAGAGATTAGAGATTAGGGCCTTCTCAGTTATTTCCTGAGCATGTTCACACCTGTGGATATATGCACAGCCCTGTGTGTGTGAATGGTATTCTAGATTCTTAAGAAGAGGTTGGAACTTTCCAAAGCCCCTACAACATTTCTTTCTCCATCTTTTCCTTTTAAGCTTTTTAGGTAGTCTGTTGTTTGCCCCAAATGTTATATAACCCCTCAGGCAGCTGTGAAGTTAAACAATAGCCAGAGATAGTTTTTGAGAATGACTCAGGAAAAGTCTTTCTGGATTTGCACTTGGGTTAAGTTCCAAGTCACGTCAAATACAGACAACCTTGTAAGTGTGATCTTTCAGGAAACCCTAAGGCAGATAAAATTATGAAAACATTCTTTGAATTGGGCTTTGAAGAAACCCCAAGCTGATTCTGCCCCATCTAGTGGTTGCCAGCTTCTAGTTTTCATGGCAACTGTAGTCTGTTAGTTTTCAAAGCAAGTGGAGGGTGGGACTAGGGGAAGTTAAAATGCCACAAAGCTCTGTTCTTACTGAGACTCAGGTTTTTTTATTTGTTTTTGTTTTTAAATGCTGCCTAGATTTAGTTAATTTCTAGAGTTTAGAAAATGATCCTGACAATTTTTGCTAGTTTTCTTCTTCTTCTTCTTCTTCTTCTCCTCCTCCTCCTCCTCCTCCTCCTCTTCCTCCTTCTTTTAAAAGATTTTATTTATTTGACACAGAGAGAGATCACAAGTAGGCAGAGAGGCAGGCAGAGGGAGGGGAGGAGGAAACAGGCTCCCTGCTGAGCAGAAAGCAGAGGCTTCAACTCACTGAGCCACCCAGGCGCCCTCTTCTTGTTTTTATGGAGAAGAATTTTCAAAAGTTCTTACTCTTTTCCTTTTTCTGACATCTTTTCTGTAACTATGAAGATCTTAGCTGCTCTGTTTTACATGATGTGGGTATATAGAAGCATAAAAGACATGTTTTTGTGTGCCATGGGAATCTTGTGATTTGGTCCTACCTACAAGATTGGGATAAACGAGTTATGTGGGATGTCGCCCCAGACACAAGATTGAGTGTCACCAGGCGCTTTAGTAAGCCAAGGGAATTCAAGTTAAGTCATCCAGGATAGTGAAACAGCAACATTATGGGGGAGAGCCAAAGTTGGGGCCTAGATTATAATTTTGCACGCAAATTTGGAAGGACACATATATCTTACACATAAACTTGAAAATATGGGCAGAAATAGAAGAACATCTCACGTAATTGGTAGTGCCTAATCACATAAGCAGGCCCAGTGATAGTTTAAGTCTGAGATGTTAAGTAGCAGACTGGATTAGAGACCTCTACGTACCTGATGTCCACTGTATGTTCCTGGGGCAGTGTGGTATAGGTATTGCAGCTTATAGGAGTTGCACCAGGTTAATCACCAGATTCTATTGTCAAGTGAAAACCATAATGAAGCATTGAATAATGTCAAGATAGCTTAGGATTTCCTGAATTTTGTAGTCTATAAATTTTGGAGGGTTTTAAAGGAGAGGGGAATCAATAATAGCTGCAGTGGTCAGGAGGGTCTTCATATAGGAGTGAAAACTGTTCTTTGAATAGGAGGGTTTGGATAGGCAAAAAGTTAAAGAATTGCTTTATATACCCACAGAAATAAAGGTAGAAATGAATATGAAATGGAAGGGTGCATGCTGGGGTAATCATGGGAACTCATTTTGGGTTACATCAAATTTCTTGGTGAAATAGTTTTGGAAAATAAGGAAAAAATTTTTAAAAATATTTTATTTATTTATTTGACAGAGAGAGAGAGAGAGAGAGAGAGAGAGAGAGAGAGAGAGAGATCACAAGTAGGCAGAGATGCAGGCAGAGTGAGAGAGGAGGAAGTAGGCTCCCTGCTAAGCAGAGAGCCCAATGCGGGCCTCAATCCCAGGACCCTGAGATGAGGACCTTAGCCGAAGGTAGAGGCCTAACCCACTGAACCACCCAGGCGTCCGAAAATAAGAAAATTTTAAAGTAGAAAATGGCCTAGAACAGAATGATGAAAAGCTATTAGGGAATTAAAAAGAAATATATTAAATGATTGCTAGGCCCTATTCAAGTTAGACAACATGAATTAATGGTAGGTCTGCTCTGTATAGTAATTTTTTTGGCTATTTTTTTTCTATTCCCCTCTTAAAATTCTTGAGTAAAAAAAAGAGGCCTGATTTTATTAGACATTAACATATGCCAAGCACCATGCTAAGCACTTTACAAGTGTGTTTTGTATTTAATCATCACATCTGAAGCTTTGGAGGTTGTCAACATTACCCGTTTTATAGATATAAGGAATTTGGTGTGTTAGTGTGGCCCCTTTGCTTCCATGGAAACAAGATTTACAACAAGTAGTGGAAGTTTCACTGTGGGGGCAATCCAGATGTTAGTTGGGGTCTTTCTTTGCTATAGAGATCTGGTTAAATTGGCCAAAGTAGCCTTCCTTTTGTACTAACTTGTTCTTTTTGTCATGTTTTATTATGCTTCTATCAGCCTCTACCCCTATATCTCTGACATTATGTTAGGTTTACTTCATATTATCCTGAACACAAAGCCCAGACTCTTCTTTCCACAAAATATCTGGTTGTACCAAGACTTTTACTTTTTGGCTAACTTTATTGAAGATTCAGGGGAGTACAGAAAGCAGTAAGATCAAGCACTGGACTGACTTTATTTTATTTATTTTTTGGAAAGACTTCTATCATTTTTCTGTTTCCACGTTTTTTTTCTCTTTCCCTCTCTTTATCATGAATAACGGGAAAATTCTTTTTATCCATGACAGACGAGTCCTCTTCACACTCAAATCTGTAATAGCTCTCTCCACAACCAAGCACTTGTCAGAGTTTTTAGAGTAGAGAAAGATAATTGACCTCTTAAGGGGAATTGTAGCTCTACTTTTTTTGTTTTTTTAAAGATTTTATTTATTTGACAGAGAGAAACACAGCCAGAGAGGGAACACAAGCAGGGGGAGTGAGAGAGGGAGAAGCAGGCTTCCCGCCGAGCAGGGAGCCCGACGTGGGGCTCGATCCCGGGTCTCCGGGATCATGACCTGAGCCGAAGGCAGTTGCTTAATCAAGTGAGCCACCCAGGTGCCACCATGTAGCTCCACTTTTTAATATAAACTATAATATATTATATCATAATGTTAATAGTTTAATATAATAATATAATAAGATTTACACACTCATATGAAGTTATACAAATATTATATTAAATAAAGGAAATGTGTGTATGTGTATGTATGTGTAGGAAATAGGAATCTTAATGATTATCTGGGAAAAAGCTAAATTACTAGGCCTCAGAAAGACTGAGAAGCTGAAACAGAACCTGCAATGAGATGGTCATTCATAATTCTTGGCAGTTTTAGGGCTTTGTGTGGTCTTTGTGTGGTGGTGTATCATTGACCTATCTCAGGGATCCTCACTTGCCCATGTTTCTATCTGTGTTCTTTATTTTCCATGACTAACTTGTTGATCTTTTAAACTTCTTGTTTACCTTTCTGCGAGGGGGAATCTTTTTGGAAGGAATGTCGTAAACTCTTTCAGCAGGGGCTGTTTGGGGTTGATATACCTAAGACACTTCTGGTGTAGCAGGTAAAATATTTGACAGATGAAGCACTTAGAGAAATTTAATACGCCCAAGACCAAGTAGTGGCAGCACCAGCCTTTGAATGATAATTTATCTCAAAGTTTATGTTCTTTTTACTGTTCTTGTGGGTAAGCCTTTTTTTTTAGGTTTCATTTGGGTATGTAAATGACCCCCTCCCTGGAACTAACAGTAATTACATGGTATAAGTATATAGAATAAGTGAGCAGATAAGTGCCATATGAATAGCACAGGCAGAGCATTCTGGGAGTTCAGATGAAGGAGAATTTTTTTCTTAGTGAATGCTGAGGACTTATGGCTAAAATAAGCAATTGAACAGCAGAGTTAGGCTTTTAATATGTAGAAATGTACGGAAAAGAATTCTAGGCAAAGGGAATGACATGAATAAAAGCTTAGTGATGAGAAGTCAGTCACAAGGATCAATTTGACTGTAGGATAGGGTACTGGAATCTATGGTACATACTACTTTAGGATGATTAGTCTGGGAGCAGCATGAAAAATGGATTATAGTGGAGTGAGATTAACATTAGGGGAACTACTAAGGAAGAAGTTTCAATGATTCAGATGTGAGATCAAGAAGAAATAGCTCAGTGTTATGGCAAAAAATATGGCAAGAAAGAACTGGACTGAAGGATGATTCTAAAAGAGAAATGATGTGACTTAAAGTCTGTATTGGTCTGCTAATAGTATAGATTACCATAGACTAGATGGCTTAAACAACAGGAATTTATTTCTCACAGTTCTGGAGGCTGGGAAATCTAAGATCAAGGTGCTGGGCAATTTAGTTCCCTGTTGAGCGTGGCTGGAGATGGCCACCTTATCACTGTGTCCTCACATGTGAGAGAGAGACAGAGAGAGTGAGAGAGAACAAGCTCCGGTCTGTCTCTTCCTGTTCTTATAAAAACACTAAGATTATGAGGAAATCCCCACCCACATGGCTTCATCTAATCTTAATTACCTCCCAGGGACCCCACTTCTCAGTACCATCACTTTGGAGGTTAGGGCTTTAACATATGAATTTTGGTGGGGATACCATTCAGTCCATAGCAAAGCTTGATTAGAGTATATGGATGAAGTATAGTGGAGAATAAGATAACATGGAGATTTTAAGTCTAGACAAGAGTGAGAATAATGGCCCTATTAAATCAGAAGAAGTATTGATGGGGCAGAAAAATAATGCACGGTTTATACATTTTGAATTAAGGTACTAATGGAACATCCATATATAAATACCTATCAAATAGTTAAAAATATGAGCTTGAATCTTAGCAGATTGGCTGGGGAACAAGAAAGAGAGATTTGAGAATATTCAACTAGTTGTAGTTGAAGCATGAGAGTAGATGATATAGCTGAAGGAAGGAGAGATTTAAAAGAAAGGTAAGAATTCCAACGCTGATGCTTTGAGAAATGACTCATTTGGGAGAGAGGGGGCAGGATGCAGAAGATGATGAGTCAATGGAGAAGTAGTCAGATTCTACTTGACTAACATGGTAGTATATTTATGAATTGGGCCTAAATTTACAGTAATAATAGACAAAACATGGCTGAGCTCAAAACAAGATGAATAATAATTTATACTAGAAAGAACTGAAATACACATTTATGAGGAGGGCTCCAGGCTGGAAGTAGGCAATGGTACTTTGCCTGCTCTAGCAGGGTAATGGGGGTTAAAATGTTTCATGTAAGAGAGGAACTAGACCTGCCCTTAATACTTGAAGTCTCCTGCTTTTCTCAGCCCGACGCCACCTCAAGAAAAGAGTCTGGGAAAGTGTTGGCTCCTGCTTGGGATACATACAGCTTAGAGTACACTGTAAGCACAGAGATTCAGGAAGGTACTGATAATAGCCTTGAGACTTGGACTGAATTAAAACTGCCTAATCACTCGTTGCTGGATTTGTGATATCTCTATTTAATAATCTTGTCTGTTGGTGTAAGAGTTGGTTCAGGACCGGCTGTCCAGGGAGTTAGGTAGAAACAAACAAAGTAGCTATTGCTGGATAAGAAGGGTTAAACATAGAGGAAAAGAGAAAGAAAAGTAAAAATAAGAACAAAAGCCTCTAACACAAGATATACTGAAACAGAGATTCCACAAAGAAATCTAATGGCAGGAAACATGGCCAAGAAAAAAATTATAAGATGAATTAAATATAAATAAAATTATTTTTTATGGAACAAGCTGTCAAAAACCTTAAAACAAGTATGTGTAGGATTAAACGAAGAATTAAAATTCATAGAGAGAAAAAAACTATGAACAAAAATCAAACATATATGAAATGAGAACAGGTGGATATGAATAATACAATTAAATGAATCAAAATGAAAAATTTACATCATTGCATTTAAAATCTCAATAGTTAGGACATACACCAGATTGGACACCAAAGGAATCAGTGAATTAAAAGGTAATTCTGAGGAGTTCAGTCAGACTATACCATGAGAGGTAAAAAATAAGGAATATGAACAAGTAATGAGGAAATATGAATAGAATGAAAGCTTATAAAACATCAAATAGGGTGCCTGGGTGGGTTGCTCAGTGGGTTGTTGAAGCCCCTGCCTTCTGCTCAGGTCATGATCTCAGGGTCCTGGGATCGAGGCCCAGATTGGGCTCTCTGCTTAGCAGGGAGCCTGCTTCCTCCTCTCTCTCTGCCTGCTTCTCTGCCTACTTGTAATCTCTCTCTCTCTCTCTCTCTCTCAGATTAATAAATAAAATCTTTAAAAATAAATAAGTAAGTAAGTAAATAAATAAATAAATAAAACCCCAAAAAACATCAAATAGAAGTTCCACAACAGGGGAATGCCGGGGTGGCTCAGTTGGTTCTGTGTTGAGCTCTTGGTTTCAGCTCAGGTCATGATCTCGGGGTTCTGGGATTGAGCCCTGTATTGTGTTCCATACTCAGTGGGGAGTCTGCTTGAGGATTCTGTCCCTCTCCATCTGCCCCTCCCCCTGCTTGCTCTCTCTCTCTCTCTCTCTCTCTCTCTCT
Source organism: Spilogale gracilis (assembly GCA_004023965.1). Taxonomy (NCBI): domain Eukaryota; kingdom Metazoa; phylum Chordata; class Mammalia; order Carnivora; family Mephitidae; genus Spilogale; species Spilogale gracilis. Next base: position 5,885 of record PITA01017794.1, on the reverse strand, counting down.
CTCAAATGGGCATTTATTTATTTGTTTATTTATGGTAAATAAATCTTTTTTAAAAAAGGCCTACAACAAGAAAAAGTAAGAGGCAGTAGAGAAGAAATATTTACGAGAAAATGGCAGACAGATTTCCAGAATTAAAAAATGTCGTGACTTCTCACATAGAAAGTGTACTTTTTTTTTTTTTTAAAGATTCCATTCACCTATCTGACAGAGAGAGATCACAAGCAGGCAGAGAGGCAAGCAGAGAGAGAGGAGGATGCAGTCTCCCTGCTGAGCAGAGAGCCTGATGCGCCCTGATCCCAGGACCCTGAGATCATGACCTGAGCCGAAGGCAGAGGCCTCAGCCCACTGAGCCACCCAGGCACCTGAAAGTGTACTCTTGATACCAAACAGGATAAAATAAATTTACATGTATACACATCATAGTGGATCTGCCGAACACTGATGGTCAAAATAATGTTTTAAGTGTTACCAAGAGGGAGCTTATTTATAAATGGCAATGAGAGTGACAGCAAACTTCTCATCCACAGAGGGTCCCAGAAAGCAGTGAAATAATGTCTTCAAAATACTGAGAGGATAGTCAATCTTTTTTAAAAAATTAACATATAATGTGTGATTTGTTTCAAGCGTCTAGATCCGCAGCTCATCAGTCTTACACAATTCACAGTGCTCGCCATAGCACACACCCGCCTCAATGTCCATCACCCAGCCACTCCGTCCATCCCACCCCCACCCCTCCAGCAACCCTCAGTTTGTTTCCTGAGATTAAAAGTCTCTTATGGTTTGTCTCACAGAGAAAAATTAATCTTATACCCAGCTAAATGAACATGAGAGTGTGGGTCAAAAGAGAAACACTTCAGTCTATGGAAATTCTCTAGCTACAAACTTAAAAAAAATAAAGGCTGTACTTTAGTGAGGTGCCTGGGTGGCTCAGACTGTTAAGTATCTATGTGATCCTTGATTTTGGTTCAGGTCATGATCTCAGGGTCATCAGATTGAGCCCCCTGTTGCGCACCATGCTCAGTCCAGAGTCTGCTTATCCCTCCCCACTACCCCGTCCCTGCTCTGTCTCTTGTGCTTTCTCTTAAATAGATAAATAAACCTTAAAAAAAAGAGTCTATTTCAGGGACGCCTGGGTGGCTCAGTTGGTTAAGCAACTGCCTTTGACTCAGGTCATGATCCCGGAGACCCGGGATCGAGTCCCACATCAGGCTCCCTGCTCAGCGGGAAGCCTGCTTCTCCCTCTCTCACTCCCTCTGCTTGTGTTCCCTCTCTCTCTGTGTTTCTCGCTGTCAAATAAATAAAATCTTTAAAAAAAAAAAAGAGTGTATTTCAGTAAGAAAGAAAAGTGAACTCAGAAGTAAGGTATGGCATACAAGAATAATGGTGAGCACAGAAATTGAAAAAATATGTTGATGAAATGAATAAGTTTTATTTATTTATTAAAGATTTTATTTATTTGACAGAGAGAAACACAGCCAGAGAGGGAACACAAGCAGGGGGAGTGAGAGAGGGAGAAGCAGGCTACCAGACGAGCAGGAAGCCCCATGCGGGACTCTATCCCGGGTCTCTGGGATCATGACCCGAGCTGAAGGCAGTCGCCTAACCAACTGAGCCACCCAGGCACCCGAAATGAATAAGTTTTATTTTAAAAGGCAAACTGAAACTCTAAACAATAACAAAATAAGGGATCATGTTCAATTGCAAGGATGACAGAAATATTGATAGTTTGAGTTTGTTAGAAAAATTCATATTTCTATATTTTATCTTAAAATTTGTAAAAGTAATCAGTAAAAGACTAAAAGCACAGTCTATTTAAATAAATTTTTAATTTTTTAAAAGATTTTATTTATTTATTTGACAGAGAGAAACACAATGAGAGAGGGAACACAAGCAGAGGGACTGAGAGAGGGAGAAGCAGGCTTCCTGCAGAGCAGGAAGCCTGATGTGGGACTCGATCCTGGATCTCCAGGATCATGACCTGAGCCGAAGGCAGTCGCTTAACCAACTGAGCCACCCAGGTGCCCCAAATTTTTAATTTTTTAAAAAGATTTTATTTATTTGAGAAAGAGAGCACAAGCAGGGGGATCAGCAAAGGGAGAGGGAGAAGCAGACTCCTTGCTGAGCAGGGAGCCTGATGTGAGGCTCGATCTCAGGACCCCGGGACCATGACCTGAACTGAAGGCAGACACTTAACCACCTAAGCCACCCAGGCTCACCAGAAATTTTTTTTTTATTAATGTTATATGGAAGAAAAGAAGAAAATTTTTGGCAAACAGTCTCATGCATATATAAAAAGTTGATTTATGACGAAGTTGGCATGGAATTAGAAATTGTTAGGGAATAATTTAATAAATGGTTAAGTATGATACTTACCCATATGGGAAAAAGTAGACCCTACCTCACAGTATGCACAAAAATAAATTTAATTTGTAATAAACACTTAACTGTAAAAGTGAAACTTTAAGACTTTTAAAATGAAATATTGGAATATCTTATAGCCTTGGGGAATAGGAAAGGATTTTTTGAAATACAAAAAGCATGCATTATAAAGAAAAACATTGATAAATTTAGCTACATTTACATTTAAAAAAAGATTTTATTAATTTATTTGAGAAAGAGAGATGGTAAGAGAGAGCACGAGGGTGGGAAGAGATAGATGCAGGCTCCCTGCTCAGGGGACTAGATCCCAGGACCAGCGATCATGACCTGAGCCAAAGGCAGATGCTTCACCACTGAGCCACCCAGGCGCCCCTGCATTTTAAAACTTGTGTTCAATAAACTGTAAACAAACAACAAAAAAACCAAGCTTCAGCCTGGGAGAAGATCTGAGTTTTCATCTGGATTTTAGCATTTCTTGGAGTACAAATCTATTGATGACAAATTCTTTTAGTTTTCTTCTATCTGAAATGTTTCTGCTTTGTGCTCATTTTGAAGGATAGTTCTGGATATATACTACACTGACAGTTTACTTTTTCCTTTCAGTACTTTAAAGAGGTGATTCATTATTTTCTTACCTCCATAATTTCTGATTAGAAACCAGGGGCTAAAGAATTGATATTTTCCTGTATGCAATTATCATTTTTCTCTGCTTGCTTCCAAAATTTCCTTTTTATCTTTGTTTTTTGTCAGCTGGAATCTGATGTGCCTGGCCGGACATGATTTTCTTTGTATTTCTCCTGTTTACAAGCTTGAAAGGTTTTGAATCTGTAAGTTTCATTTCACCAAATTTTTTTTTCCAAGTCATTTTTTCTTTCTTTTTTTTTCATATTAAAGATTTTATTTATTTGAGAGAGAGAGAATGTGCAAGCAGATGGGAGAAGCAGAGGGAGAAGCAGACTCCCCAATGAGCAGGGTGCCTGTCATGGAGCTTGATCCCAGGACCCTGAGATCATGACCTGAGCTGAAGGCAGAGACTTAACTGACTGAACCACTCAGGTGCCCCCTCAGCCATTATGTCTTTAAGTGTTTTTTTTTTCCTTCTTGTTCTCTGTCCTTTCCTTCTATGACTAATGTTGCACATATGTTTGGCCATTTTGCTACTGACACGAAGGTCCCAAGGCTCTGTTTGTTCTCTTCCACCTTTCGCCTCTCTCTGCTCTTCATATTGGATAATTTCCAGAGATTTATATTCAAGTTTACTGACTTTTTAATCTATTTTCTGCCATTAAGCCTACCCAGTGAAATTTTAATTTGAAATACTGTATTTTTATGTTCTAAAATTTCCAGCTAGCTCTTAAAAAACAAAAGAACAACTTTCTGTTTCTTTGCTGGTATTCCTATCTTTTCACTCATTATGAGCATATTTTCTTTTACCTCACTGAACAGAATTAGGCTTTCAAATCTTTGTTTGCTAATTCCAACTCTGGATCTTTTTTTTTTTTTTTTTTTTTTTTTTTTTTTTTTTTTTTTTTTTTTTTTTTTTTTTTTTTTTTTTTTTTTTTTTTTTTTTTTTTTTTTTTTTTCTGTTGTTGTTGTTGTTGTTGTTGTTGTTGTTTTTCCTGAGAAAAGATCCTATTTCTTTATGTGTCAAATAAGTCTGAATTGTATTCTGGATGCTGTGAATGGTATACTGTGGACTCTGTGTTTTGTTATTTTCTTCTAAAAGTTGTTCGTTTATTGTTTTAGTAGATAATTTAAATAGATTTACACTACAAACTACCTCTTGGGTGGTAGCTTAAATCTGAGTAATTTGTTTATCCCTAGCTGCACTGTTGTTATGTGCACATAGGCCTGCATGTGTATGGTTCAGGGATAAGCTAGAGATTTGGACAGAGAGGCATAATTTACATTTCCTCCTCTCTGTCTCTCTCTATCTCTCTCTCTCTTTTAAAGATTTTATTTATTTATTTGACAGAGAGATATCACAAGCAGGCAGAGAGGCAGGCAGAGAAAGAGGGGGAAGCAGACTCCCTGCTAGGCAGAGCGCCCTATGTGGGACTCCATCCCAGGACCCTGAGATCATGATCTGAGCCAAAGGCAGAGGCTTAACCCTCTGAGCCACCCAGGCGCCCCTGGCTCTCTCTTTATAGTGGTTCCCCTTTCCATTTCCAGTAGATATAGTGGTTTTAAGCTATGAGCTTTGGTAATTCAGACTAAAAAATATCTGTGAGCAACATATTGGAATTTTAAAGCACACTGTGTTGCACAAACTAAAGCCGATGTCCCTCAAGCTAAAAGCCATAAAGTACAGAAACCCATATTCTTGTGCCATTCGCTTCTTCCAAGTGTTAACATCTCTCCAGAATCTACCTGCTTTTGGTTAGTCCCCAGCTGCTTCAGGTAGGTTATGTATTATTTTGTTTGTTTTTGTATTTTATTTAGTTTGTAGCTGTTGTCTTTGAGAAGAGTCCAGGAGCCATTCATTGGGCCATACTGAAAGTGAAACCTACAGGGAGTATAGGTCAACACAATCATTTTAGTAAGCAATTTGGCAACTGAAGTAAAAGTTGAAGCTGAGACTATCCTAGAGTAATTTCTGTATATACACAGATATGTAAGAATGATCACTGCAATTTTTTTTGGTAATAGGAAAAAATCGCAAATAAGCAACATGTTCATCAATAAGACAGGAGGTAAATCAATTGTGGGATTCTTATAAAATGAAATGCTATACAGTAGTAAAGATGAAAAATATAATACGTATTGTTTATATATATATATATATATATATATATATATATATATATATATATAGTGTCTGTAGTTACCCTATGCAAAATTTTACCCTATCCAAAATTCCAATCTTTCCACATTTCCTATCTCTTTTCCCTAGTTTAGTATTATTTTCTTTTATGTAATTATCACTATTTAATGTACTATATGTTTTATTCATTTATTTTTTTTTTGTTTTTCTTCTCCACTAGAAGCCCCATAAAGGCAGAGATTGGTGTTTCTTTGTTCACTATAGTATCCCCAGGGATATATATATAGTAGGTACTCAGTAAGTATTTGCTAAATGGATAAACGAATAGAACAAATATATGAAGGCTTGATTAACTTCAAACTTAGGTTTTATGGGGGGCTTCTCTTGAAACTAAAATGTTTTATGTCTTAAAAATAAAGTATCTAATGAAAACATGACAAAATTTTTAAGATCTGATGCTACTGGGTGGTGGCAAAATTAGTGGTTATGACTTTTTTTTTTTTACAATTTTATGTGGGAAAAACTTCATTATTTTTTTTATTTTATTATTATTTTTAAAGATTTTATTTATTTGACAGAGAGAAACACAGCGAGAAAGGGAACACAAGCAGGGGGAGTGAGAGAGGGAGAAGCAGGCTTCCCGCCAAGCAGGGAGCCCGATGTGGGACTTGATCCCGGGTCTCCGGGATCATGACCTGAGCCGAAGGCAGTTGCTTAACCAACTGAGCCACCCAGGTGCCCC